>JAGMVL010001927.1:0-120492 GCA_019202695.1 Populus x sibirica
AATAGTCAGAATCAGCCAACTTAAGCTGATGACCAAAGATGTCTCCTGAAAAGTATAAGAACAAAAAAAAGTAGCTTGCTTTAAAGATCCACACTAATCCAGAGAAGAAATTCAAACAAACGAAGGAGCTTAAACAGAACATTGATTACCATCTCCACGGTTATTGGTTCGTGCAAGCTGGAAAGTTATATAGCCAGCATCACCAAGTCTCTGCTGGTACATATGCACAAGTTCTTCATTTCCAACCCAGAATTCCTGCAAATAAAAAACCAAAATTTCACACCGAAAAGAACCATTTGGCATAATTTCAAATACAATAAACAGCCCTTTTATTTTTCCACACAATTAGATCCACGGTAACAGAGAAATTGAAAGGAAATTAAGCACCCACCTGGAGACATATAATTGAAGATCTCTCGAGAAGCAACCAATTCAAAAATCTTTTGGCTTCTAGAGAGCCAGACTGCTCTGAAATTGCTTTCACGAAGACTTTGATTCTATTTCACGACAACATAAAAGCACACAGATAAATTCTCAAAAATTTGAAGAAAAAAACAAGAAGAAGAATTAACACCATTGTCTGGTTCTACAAAAGGGACAAGAACAGGAATTAGTACCTTTTGATCAAGTCGCTTGTAGATAGGAGCCAGGATGTTAAAGGTAGTGCAAGAAACACAAGGCTCATAAGTCATTGCTGTAGTCGTTGAGGACACATAGTCACAACCACTGTTGGTTCTTGGAATCGTTCCATTTCCACTTAAAAGATTAGACTCGTTAACTCCTGAGTTTAACTGACCCCCAATATCTGAATCCGCACTGGAGTCCGCGACCGCAACCTGTACCAGTCATTCAATCAAACCCCACACTAGAAAAACAAAAACCCAATAACAGAAACACAGGAAAAACTGAAACAAATAACAATGTTACCATTTTTTTAGAGTTCTAGCACCTGTAGAAAATAATTGTTGTCTTCGGTTTTTGTAGAAGGTTAAGGGGAAAAAGTGAAAAGTGATAAGAAAAGATAAAGAAGAGAAGATATCGCAAATGAGGATTCTGGAAAACTGTTGTGATTTGTCAAAACTTTTGGATGGAGATTATGATTGTTTCTTCTTTGGTATGGTTCACTCGTGAAGATGGTTTTAGCTTTTATAGAGAATCACAGTCCTGTTTTTGGAGTTTGTCAGTGTTAGAAACAACACTTTTTCAAGATCCTTTTGTTTTTTAAAATATATTTTATTTAAAAATATATTAAAATATTTTTTTATTTATTTTTAATATTAATATATCAAAATAATCTAAAAATATTAAAAAAACTAAAACTAAATAATTTAAACAACACAATTAAGTTTTAACCTCGGAGAAATCATTAATTAATCATTTGACAGATTGGAATCCGGTTGTGGAACACAGATGATGGGCCCATGATTGTTTTCCGTTTGCTTGCCTAGTTGAATAGCTTAGCGCCCTCTTTTCTGTGGGCTCTAACTGTATGTCTGCGATCATCCTTTTTCCCCTAACTGCTCCATCTTAACAGTCACTTCTTATCTACTTTTCCCGGCCGCAATCTTAGCAACCGCTTTTTTTAATTGTGATTAGAAAGACAAGGATACTTTTTATGCCGCAAATTATGTTTAAACACCAGTTGGGTTGGACAACTTTTTAAATATTCCATAATTAAGTTAGTGTATGTTTATGTTTATTTTTGTGTTTAAAATTTGGTGTGTTTTAAAAGTATATTTAGTTTAAAAAAATAATATTTAATTAATATTTTTTTATGGTTTTGAAGTGCTGATATTTAAAAAATATAAAAAATATTATTTTGATATATTTTCAAAAGAAAAATATTTTTAAAAAATACCCTGTAATATAATATCAAATACATATTTAATAGATTTACTTTGAAAATAAAAATATAAAGATGAAATAACAGTATTTTGTTTTGTTGTCTAAGAAGGTAGGAAATATATCAATTTATTAAACCATTAACATATTGGATTATTTTTTTATTTCATAAATATATTTAAAATTCAAATCAATTATTCATGATAAAAAAAATAAAATTTTATTAGATAAAATATTATGATAAAATATAAGTTTTTAATTTATTAAAAATATAAAAGCAATTAATGCTACCTAAAAAATGATAACTTGAGAGGCTGTCATTTAAAATGAAATAGAAAATTATATATATATATATATATATATATATATAACCTATTCCTCCTTCATTACATAAACACTGATAATTATTTTCTAATTATTATAAAATTTATGGTGCCCGATTTTTTATTTGTCCATGATGCACTATTAAACATGTTTTAATAGTACAAAGATTTAACATAATTATTGGACCCGTTAACATCTATTGAGATTTACTAAACACATATGTTTGACCTCGCTAAAATCTTATAATAATTGATTTAGTGTGAACTAAATCTGGTATGTTTAGTTTAAAAGCAATATAAATGATTATAAAAATAATTAAAGATGATATTTTTTTAATATTAAGATGATTATATATTAGATTAACTCGAATCAACTCAAGTTAACTTGTAGAATCCGCGATATGGATCATGAGACAGTGATAACCCCACAAAAAACAAATTAAAATAAATTATGAAGCTCAACTGCTAGTAAACACAATGTTGTAGGAGAAATTCATCTTAAAAAAATGAATAAAAAGTCAACTTGAGCCAAAACCAAAGTTAATTTATTAAATTGTAATCCAGGTCATAAGACTGAGATAGCTCTCGTAGAAAGCAAATTGAAATCAATTGAAACTCAATTCACAATCAACTCAATATTGAAGAATGAAAATGAAAAACAAAATCTAGAAAATTAACAAAAAAAATAAGCCAACATGAGTTAACCTGTGAAATCCACGACCAAGATCATGGGATCAGGATAACTCCATATAATTATTTATTTGAAAGAAATTGAATAAATAAAAAAGTAAAAAATAAATTGATGGACCCAACAAACAAAGAGCAGGCATTTGGGCCTTGGTGGCCTAGGCACGCCTAGCCCAAAATAAAAAGGTTCACCCCTGTGTGCTAGGTCTCTCATTTGTTATATATATTAAAAGGGAAAGACTTTAATATTAAAAATAAAAATAGCTAAGACACACACCTTTTGCTTACCTTAGAATCTGGCGACCAAAAGGTCGCTAGAAAAGTGAGGTAGGGGTATTCTATGCTCAAAAATTTATTTTTTAACCTATTTTTTTAATCTAAAATACTTAGAGACCTAAATAAATCCATTCGTGACTTTAAACATATAACATCCCAATTTTTAACATATGTTGTGTCTTAATAATATGCTTATATGCAATATTATGGTAAATTTTTTTATTTGTTGGGAATTCTACCAAAATTTCAGCAGGGAATTTCCCCTCAACACTTGGAGGGTACCAAATTATCGATATTTTAATAATACAACAAAAATGGTCCAATCCTCTTGGACCTTATCCCATATCAACATAACTCAAGATTGACATACAATAAGTTTTCTTTAGTGTAGGTTCCTTTAGCATGCATGTTTTGAAGTTGTTGCACTAGTTCTTCCAAAATTCTTTGTTGAGTTTATTAGTGTAATTGTTGTTGCTCCATATGTTGTTTCATGCTTGCAATTGCTTCAACAAGTCATGACATCCCCAGTGTCTTCTCGTTATAAATTTATTAGTCCGATCGATAGTAATTATAACAAACATGATAATTCAAGTTGATAATAAATAGGAATTTTATTAAATAAAAGAAATTAACTTACAAAGATCTAATAGAAAAAAATGATAAAAAAGATAATTTCGGGCATATTTGAGGTTACCCAGGTCTCTATAAAAGCATATTCAAGGTTACCTAATCCTCTCATGATTTAATAAAAAGTTCCAATAAGTTTTTCCATGGATAGAAATCTACTTAGCTAATACTTAAATAGAAGAGAAATTCAAACAAATTCAAATTTAAAAAAATCATAATCTATTAACTTTAAATTTAAATTTGAATAGAGAAAATCATGTTGATGTGTCAAGGCTATGATTGTTATAATTCCACCCCCATTTAAAAACCCTGCTCTCAAGACTAGGGTAGGTTCCTTTAGCAACATGTTTTGAAGTTGTTGCACTAGTTCTTCCAAAATTCTTTACTAAGTTTTATTGGTGTTGTTGTTTCTCCTTCGGTTATTGTTGCATCTACAATTGCTTCAATAAGTTGTGACATTCTTGTTCCTTTTATCATAGATTTACTGCTCGAATACCAATTATAACAAACATGATAATCTAGGTTGATAATAATAGTAATTTTATTGAATAAAAAAATAATTAAAAAGGAAGATAATTTTTTGGTATATTAAAAGTTGATCGGGCCTTCACAAGGGCATATCCGAGGTTATCCGATCCTCTCTCCCGATTTAGAGAATGTTTGTTTTGCGCTTCAAATATGTTTTTTTTTTAAATATTTTTTTTGTTTCAAGTCAATTTTTTATTTTTGTGTTTTTATATTGTTTTGATATCCCGATATCTAAATTGATTTTAAAAAAATTATTTTGATGCATTTCAAGCCAAAACACTTTGAAAAGCAACCACTATCTATAATACCAAACGAGCTCTTAATAACAAGTCCCAATAAGTTTTTCCATGGCAAGAATTTTAATTAGTTAATAATAAAGTAGAAGGGAAGTTCAAACAAATTTAAATTTAAAAGATATTAATATAATAATTTTAAATTTAAATTTAAATAGAAATAAATCTTGTCATCTTTGAAATAAGAGTAAGTGTTTTTTTGTTATGGTACTATCACATCCTTATATATAGAAGGTAAGATAATAGAAGTTGTAATTTGAACCACCGTTTGTATATTAATTTAAATTTATATTTTATTTTCAATGATTTTAAAAACGAATCTCATATTCATTTTAATCATGATAGATTTATGAGGTGATTTGGATAAAACGCGAAATGAATTTTTTGCACGAAAAGGAAATTCTTATGTTAACCTTTTTCATATAAAAATTAAATTTCTCCTCATATTAAAAGATTTAAATACATTATTCACCTTTAAATATCGCAAAAAAAAAAAAAAAGGTTTCAATTGATGGGGATCATCAGAAACTCAATCAAAATAGAAACTAGAAATAAAACATGAGATGAAAAGGTCTAGGAGTTCTGTGATTTTTGTGAATCTTGAGTTTTGCCATCTTTCTTGGTCATTTTTATGGAGTGTTTTGCGTCTACTGTTGTTGTTTCTGTCTCTGATTCAAGTCTTTTCTAGTGCTATATTTGTTGTTCATCGCCCTTCATTGTGGTTCATGGCTCTTGCAATTTTTGCTGCTATTTCTTATGTTGCTTGTTATTGTTTTTATAAGAATATGGTTTGCTTGATGGTTTTAACTTGATCCCTCCTACCCTAGTTTTGGGGCATGAGAGTTCTTATATTTATTAATTAATGTTTTAGGAATTCCCAGTACTGTTTTCTCATTGTAAGTGCGAATTTTAATAAGGTAAATTACAAAAAGCTATGAATATATGTAAGAAATCTGAGAGGTCTTCCACGTGCAAACTTGTAATTACGATCCATGAAAGCTTTCCGCTTTCCCAAGAACAATTTGCAGATGACATGCGGAGATATATCAAATTTTTTTTTTTATTTTTATTTATATGAGTATCTAGTCGATGACAATCTTAGAAAAAAATTTAATAAAAGAGAAAAAAAATATTAATCTAATCTCATGAATTCTACAAGTTGGGAACGATCATATAAATCTTAAGTGGATATGAGATTTATAAAACTTAAATTAATAACTAACCTTAAAAAATTAAATTTAAATCTAACTAGTTAAGCTATATTATCGAAAATAACCCTTTTTTTTTTTTTTTGTAAGGGGCCCTCTGGGGTTTTCCCCCCCTCTTTAAGAGGGGGCCAAAAATAATTTTAAAGGTAACTATTTTTTATTTAGTTTTTTATTTTCAGCAGCTCGTACTAGTAAATATAGAGATTTTCTATAATTTAACGTTGAAATTATTCAATATGCGTGTGTTTTTGGGTGTGATGGTCCGTCAGATTGGATGATACCCTCTCCATGCTTGAATAACTTGGGGTAATTTTTATCCCCCTCCACCCCTTTTCTCCTTAAAAGAAAAATTCTTCTCTTTCCCTGACTACAAGTAAAGTAAATGAAGGTTGTATAATACTGTTGAAACCGTATTATTAAAAAAATTATTTTTTTTATTTAAAATTATTTTATATATATATATATATTTAGATTATTTAGATTTGTTGATATTAAAAATAATTTTTTAAAAAAAAAAAAAAATTTTAAGATAATCAAATTGTATAATCGAAGTAATTAATAGTTCCCTGCAAAATGCTCTTGTTCACGGATTACTCCATAATTACACAATGGTCATCAAAATGCTCTGACCATGGTAACAGTGATGTAGATATCACCAAACCAATAGCTATCACCAACCAACCAATTATTGCTTTGGATTCAAGCTGCCTGAAGCTGCATTTGTCACTGAAAGTACCTACCCATTTCTATTGGTTCCTAACTCCTACTCATAAACAAATAGATAAGTTATGAGTAATCTGCAAGTTGCTCCCTGATTTTAACTCAAAACCATCAAGAACACCTTCTGTCATCTTTGTGATCCTGCAAGAAACAGGTTCTAGCAGGTGCAACATTACCTAAGCTGGTAGAGGCACAAAAGGCTATAGAACTTTCCATTAGGAGAACAAGGATGGATGAAAACAAGATACACATGGTATTTCTCAATAAGCTAGCCACATCTTAATTTTTAAACAACGATCCTCTCCTCTCTCTCTCTCTCAGAGTTGAAAAATGAAATTGAAACTATATATTTTAATTAAACAGGGGAAAAGAAAAGAAAATAAATTAGATGATGTTTCACCATCTACTCACCTATACCTACAACGTCTCAACAGAAAGAATGCCCGTTGCTTAAAAAAATAAAAAGCCTCTACTTCATTCATATAAAACTATAGATGAAACAAGATGGCAAGAGGGTAAGGCAACCTATGAACCATGCTGTACCGACGGGACCTGGCATTCCGATCCGAATGGCCTTCAGAAGACGTCCAGGCGATATTCTTCAAATGTGTTAGATGGCAGGTAGAGGATACAATGGATCCAATCAACTGTCCTTACCATTACTACTGCGACAGCACTTACCCTGGGAATCATCCGCCCTATGTGGATGTTCTAGCTTTTCTCTTTACAGCAGCTTTGTACCTGGTAACACTAGCCATTATGGTAGTAGATATATCAAGACGTGGTCGACCATATCTCAGAGAATCAAAGAGATACCTGCAACCATCTGGTCCAGTCTCCCTCCCTCTAATCCTCTTAGTACTTGCCAAGGGTTCACGGATCAATACCGTATTCCCTCTCTCCTGCTTTGGACCAGCAATCCTTCAGCTGCTTCAGGTATCTGCCCTCACATTCGATAGCCGCATTGACAAAGATGTCAGGTACGCATTCCTCCAGGCATCGACCATTTCTGGAATTCTACATGCAAGCCTGTACTTGGATTCCATTATCTTACCCTACTATACAGGTTTTGATGCTCTAGTTTCATCTACATTTTCTGGGGAGTGCCCAACTTGTGTTTGCCGAAAAGAGGTTTTAGTTGTGGGTGGAAGGTTGATCAGGTACAGGGGGTGGTCATTAACTACATTTTTGGTTATAGGAGTTCTGTGTTCAAGAATTTTATGCAGGGTGACTGGAGAGAATAAGAGCAAGATCATGTCAATCAAGACCTTGCTGGAAAGTTTAGGTTTGATCTTGATCACCGTGGACTGCATTTATCTAATAAGGAGAAGTCCAGAACAGTCTCTGATGCGAATTGCTGCTTTTGGAGGTGTGCTCGTGTTAATTTGCCTTCAAATGATAAAGAAGATGTCTGCTCAGATGATCCAATGGCATTCTGCACATGTAAAGTTAGACAGGTAGGATTTGCACCAGACAGCTAGGACTAGACAGTCCTAGGTTTTCAAATTGTAAACCATCCGTTTGCAAGGCCAGAGGGTATCTTGAGTGATCTCTCTTGTACAGGGAATAGAAACCAAATGTACAGAATACCAATAACTATTTGTTTTCCTGTTCTCTTTTCCTTAATTTTTCACCCAACAGGCCAACATATATGGTGGCCGAATGATGAAGTCTGAATTTTATGATTGTAAGAGTTCTCAACTACTTTTTCTTTCTTTTGACCCAGAATAATATAACAGATTGCACCTACTTTGAAAATAAAAATGCAATCAATTACACCCGAAAGGAGAAAGATATCATCCAATCAGACAGGCAACCAAGAAATTTAGAAAAAAATTAATCATGGGTCAAACAAATAATCCAATAATAAATATATTCATATAATCTTCAAGTATTCCACCAGAGTTGAATAAACAATTGGGCAAAACTGATCACAATTCTCCATCAGTTGTTCATGTACCAACCCGAAAGGCACCAAAATTTGCTTCTACCCCAAGACAAATAAACAATCTGATGCAACTCACAAGAAAAACCTTCTTCGGCTGGTGTCCATTTCCGGCTGCAATTCAAACGGGAAGAAATATTAACAGTTTCAAATCCAACAAAATTGGAAAATACAAGGCCTCAACAAATCGATATACAAAACAGAAACCATTCATAAGTTACCTTGTGAACCCATTCATATTCACCACCCTTGGTATCAAAGGTTTCATGTTGGAGACTTCTCAACTTCAGTGTGAATCGAGGACCACACTCCTGCATGTTTAGAGGAAAATTATTGATTATTGGCACTGACTAACGAGACCATTGGGATTTCAGACCAAGTGATGTTTTGGTAAAATTGGGACCAATAACTTAAGGTATACAAATGAAGTAGTTGAAATTAACAAGGTCCTACAATTCCAGATGTGTTTGAAGGCTTGCGCCAAAATTTTAAGATCCTGGTAGAAAGGATATTGACTACATAACAACGAATGCTAACAAAAAAATCCAATAGGGAACCGTAACCTGAAGGCGTGCAATCACTTTCTGTTGAGTGTTCTTCTCGCCCTTGCCATCTTTTCTGTTTTTACCTTTTGAATCACTCTGTTTACTCTCTTTGGTTTCAAAGATGTACCTGTCCACAAAACAGTAGGAAAATTCATCAGAAAGGCATTTGTGAAAAAGAAAAAGATTACCTAAAGGCTTAGCCTCGGCAGAAATTGACAGAAATCAATGCCTACCGGTGATGCCGGAAGAATATATAATCGCGTTGATTATGAAAGGTAACAACTCTCCGACCGCGGAAATTTGGTTCTTGTGGGAAAAGTGACTGTATTAGTCTGGAGGATACATATGAACAAAAGAAAGTGGCGTTAAAGAAGAAAACCAGTAAGTAAAAAGTCAACAAAAGACAATGACATGCAGAAGAACTGTGAGGACACACAAACCACACTGAAAAAACATTTATAAATTATAGAAAACAAGAGCACTTTTAGAGGGATGAGAACACATATGACTACAGTGTATTTCAATTCATTCTTCATGTCAACTGTGAGGAGAATTTACAACTTTTCTAATATGCAACATGAAGAAAATTTCATACCTCCCAATACGATGACCCAGACAAGTTGTGAAGTTAGTCAAGACCAGCTCGGGCTCATGACTGGTGGGATTTCCGTGACTCTACAGGCAATACAATGCAGTAAAGATAAGACGTTAGCCTCACAGAAACTACATCTGAAGAAACTGAAATCACATGCATGACCACGTAAAAAAACAAATCAGGTTATTCTAATATATTTAATTAGATAATACTTCTAAAATCACATTTCTCTCTTCATCAATCAATTTATCTTTGATTAGATAATCTTGCTCCAATCAAACAGGCCTCGTCCATTTAAAGGCCTGACAAATTAGATTTAATTGATATTTGGGGATGCATAATTATTAAAGACTTTCTTTAGTTTCATTAAATCAATTATCTTTAGAATAGACAGTACCTAACATTGCATTTAAATAAAAGTTCCATATCAATATACAAACCTTGATATCCTTGCGTAGAACAAGCCGTGAGAGCTTGAAATGGGCAGTAGGTCCGTCAGGCAAGCCAATGATCAAGAGACCATCTACAAGAAAGTTACAAACTTGTTAAGTTTCTTGTAGACAATCACCGTCTCCCAAAGTTTATCCGTTGAAAAGAAAATTCAATTCCAATCTAATAGTTATTACAATAGGAAAACATGTCAAGAGCACATGTATCCTATGCAATTAGGCACATGTTCTTTATTGAAAACTAACAAGTACCACTCACCTGGCTCCCTGCGGTTGGTGTGAACAACTATAAGAGAAGTAAAATCCTGCTTCTTTGCATATTCTACAATCTACAAAAATGTTATGCATATCTTCGTAAGAGATTTAACACTGGAATAGCTCAGCTTCTTCTATTAGGAAAAGAGAGAGGGAACGAGAACCAATAAAAGAACACCTTTTTCAAGTCATAAGTTCCTCTCTTGTAATAATGTGCATTTGGGATCACCTCAAGTAGTTCTGATATAAAAGCTGGTCCCCTCTGTAGAGGACAAATGACATGTAAAGACAATCAACCATATCAGAGGGGCAACACGAGATTTAAATTGGCACCCAAATATTATTTGATCTTCCTTTCATGGTTACTTGATGACTCTGTAACAAAAACAAATTAAAAGGAGATGGAAAACTTACAGTAGAATTGAAACGGGAAGTGGTGATCAATATCTTCGGAATCCGATCGCGTTTTAAAACGGAGCTAAATTCATCAGCATCATTACCAGCGAATAGCTATAAACCAACAGAATTAGCACATAAGCTACGACAAGCATTTGCTATTTTGGCCATAAGTAAAAAGAGTAGAACGAATCTTCCCAAATATTCACCAGAACAGATCAGTATAAATTGAAAATTAGCAGAGCAATAGCTATGAGGTAGTACCTCGTCGTCGGGCTTGCATACAGTCTCGTCAAACTCTCTAGTATTCTCAATGGTGCGTGGAATCTTCCTGGGAGGAGGCTGCACAAAAATTACATCACACCAAATCAATTCTTATTCCGAAAAAAAAAAAAACAACCCTAATGCCGTATTACAAAAGGGGACCTGACCTCCTCGCCGAGCTCGAGAGCGCGCTTCTCTTCGGCGTCTCGGGCTTTAAGCTTCTTCCGCTTCTCGACTTTCTTTTGCTGCTTGAGTTTAGCGTGTACGGCAGACCTCTTCTCCTTGTTCTTTATCATTGATGGGAGTATTTCTTTCTTTTTCTCCTTCTCCTTCTCCTTCTCCTTCTCCATTTTCTTCATCTTCTTCTTCTCCTTTCTGTCTACCACTACATCGTCGTCGTAATCTTCCATTGCTTCGCTTTCGCTCTTCTTTCTCTTTATTCCCATCTTTTCTGATTTCTTTTCGCTTTACAGATACAACAGTCTCCGATTGTAGTATGCCCCGGGAAAAAAAGCACAGCAGTGAAATTAGGGTTTTTGAGGATTTATTTTTGGGCCCGAGAGAGAAAGGGGCGAGGCCGTTACACTCGGAGTTTGGGCCTGTTTTATGTGAGGGAACGACACGTAATTTCGCTGGGTCAACGAGTGAACAAATAACTATTCGTCATTTAGCTTTGAACTTCAAAATACAAGTAGATGAACATTTCGCGTTATATTCTGATCAGGTTAAATTGTTTTTAATGTAAACAATTATGCACACGCAATGCAAGAAAAATATGTCAATCTAATTCGATTAGATTTAATTAATTTAATAATATAATAAAAAAATTAAAAAACAAACTTACATAAACCAAACAAAACAAAAAAAAATTAAAAATGATTAATTGTGAAAAATGAACACACTATTCCATAATATTCTCCCAATATTTTTAAAATATTTCAATGATTTTATTTGATAAATAAAAAAAATTAAATAAAAATGAGATAACCTTATAAAAAGTAGAATGGAAAAAATTAAAGCTCAATTTCTAAAAAATTAAATGCTGAATAATAAAATTAAAAAAAATTAAAATGATAAAAAAACCAACTCGAGTATATTCGATTCAACATGTCAATTTCGTGACCTAGAGACCATGAAAAACTTGTAAAAAGATAATTAAATAAAACCATAAAGCTCAAATCTTAAAAACCAATCCATAATTGAAGGGCAAGACTAGAAAAAAATCAATTACAAAACAATGAAAAAAAAACTTAAATCAACTAGATTAATTGAGCATCAATTGAGTACTAAATTTTTTTCTTGATATTGCAAGATCTTTATATCAAGGCAATGAAAACGAACTACCAAATCAAATTTCAAATAAAATCAATATGAAATAATCAAATTAAAAAAATGGTTAAGTGACCGCAAAGCAAAAAAAAAAAAAGTGACATTAACTCTCCTTCACCGTGCAAATCATTCCTTGATTCTGGTAATAAAAAAAGGGTGGACATTTCTTTAGGCTTCAAATTTGATCCCTAAAATTTAAATTATTTTAAATTAATAAAATTGAATTTCATGTCATCAAACCGAACATTAACCTAGCGACATAATATTTCCTCAACACCCTGAGATCCTCAAGGCATGAAAAACAAATTACCAAGACCAATTGCAAATCAAAGAAAAATATTAAAGGATCAAATAAAAAGAAAAAAAATTGAGGGACCAAAACATAAAAAAATCTTAGGAACTGAAAAAAAAGAAAAGAAACAGTGTTTGAATGAACTTTCTCCGCATCAGCTACTGTGAAACACTAAATTAACCCTTTTAGATTTTTGTTTATAAAGCACTTGCCTGTTTGAGCGTCCAAGGTTGTTCGCCCTTCTATGCTATGAAGGAAAATAATTTACAAACATTTTTTTTCACATCAAGGTCTCTCATGACAATAATTATATGTGTATTAAAATTATTTATGTAAAAAATTTATTTGTATATCATATTTTTAGAATTTATTTTTACAACATTATACTTCTTCTATACAATATTTTGAGTCCATCTCTTTTACTATTTTTTTCAGATCAATTTTTATATACCAGGATATTTCTATTATTATTTTCAATTTGGTATAAAGTAGGCTATCTACGACTCCATGATCAAGGGAGGAGTGTCCATCTCTTTCAATTGCAAGTGGAAAGCAAGTTAAGTTAAGCTAAATGAGTAGTAGACAATGACTGTTCTATCAATTCAAATTGGACTTGCACATGTTACACTTGAATTTTTTTTTGCTTGCATTTTCACTACAGCCTTGAATAACCAGCCTCCTCCCACCATATATATAATTAACTCTGAAAGAGCATTTATTGATCATCCTGAAGGGGTTCTATGGATTACTTTTTGAATTTGTTGCTGATATTTGTGCTTCTGTGTCATGGTTTTCCTCTTCGTCGGTTAGTTGGGCTTGCTTCTCACCACAATCCACTGCTTCAGTCCTTTTACCCCACAGGAGAATGTACAGACCTAGAATAACCACGATAGATCCCAGGACACTGTTGATTACAACTGCAGAATGTTAGAACAATAAATAATCTGTAGCAAAGTGAAAGCATAGTGTGTGTGTGTGTGTGTAATGAAAGGAATCAACCTTCCAAGATAAATTTGTTCATGCAGGATAGAGAAATCGAACATAGCAGCGAATATCTGTATGAAAGGGGTGAACGCAGATGTGAACACAGGTCCCCTTTGTTTGATACACCATGACATCCCAACATAGCACAAGCCTGATCCTATGATCCCCTGTGGCAAGAAGTGAAACGGTAATATTTCAAGCCTCCTGTTTGAAATTGAAATTAATAATGAAACTTCTTCTCTTTATTTGTACGAAGCAAGAAATATTCATTTAAGTTGTCCTGATACTTACAGCATTAAGGACGCTTATAATCTCCAGTTTTGATTTAAGAATCCACATGGAAAACTTCCTTTTCAAGATTAAACTTAATGCAGCCGACTGGATTGCACCAAAGAAGGACATAATGGCAGTGCTGGAGTATTGACATGGATAAATTTTGCTTATCTTAGCTTGCATGAGGAACCATGCAGACCACATGAAGCAGCCTGCAAGAGAAAGTATCGAACCAGCTACCCAACTCCGTTTCTTCTTGCCTGAGATCAGGATGTCATGAGTTGTGGTGGCTTCTGAACGTGGATTGGTTAATGGGATTCCTTTATAAAGGATTAACAGGACAGCTCCTCCCATGCAAATAAATGTCCCTAACACCTTTGCTCTTCCTGCCTTACTTGACATGCTCAGTTTTTCTAGTCTGGAAAGAGTTTGAACACCAATTACCAATAAACATTATTTTTGGTCAGAAAATTCAGTAAATTACTCCTTGCTTGTTGTGCTTACCTAAAAAGCAGGGCTAGTATGAACGTGTTTACAGGGACCGTGTTGAGGAAGGCACATGAGAAGGTGACAGATATATACTCGAGTCCCAGAAGGAACAAGTACTGTGTGAGGGTTAACCTGATAGACATCAATAATTCTCAGCGTTTCTCTGTAATTGTCAGGGTAATTGTAATTTTAAAATGAACAATTAGCATAGCACAAAACCATCTAGAATATTAAATGTGTATTTTAACGAACCCAACAAAGGCACCGAGAAAGAGGTGGCAAAAGATGGAAGCAGTTAGCTTAGGTCTGCTTTTCCTGCAAGAAAACTAACTATATTACAGTCCCTGTAAGAACCTGTCCGTATAAGAAGTTAAGTCCATCCTCCAAGACAAACTCAGTGCTATTTCCAATGAAAGGAGCCGCATTGACAATAACTAGTTGATAAACGTCACAATTGAACGCAGAGAAGCTAAACAAGCATTAAAAAATAAGTGTGCAGACGCTAAAAGAATATTGCTAGAAGGGAGAGACGAAGTAGCTACTACCTTTCCCAAAAGTACGCAATGGGCGCCAAGAAAATTGCAGAACTTGACAGTCGGTAAGTGGCAATAACCATATTGTTTGTTCCTTGATCAATCATCTTTTTAAGAAGTAAGTTCACTATTGCGAAGGCAAAACTAATAACCAACATTCCGACAACAGGCTTCCATTGTCCTACGTCACTCATATTTTCTCTGAGTGCAGTGCAGTATATAGATAGAAATTTAGGAGAAGCTGAACTAGTCACAGAATATTTCCTCTCCCTAACAGATACCCACTGTATGCAATCGCAGTGCAACTGGACTGATAAACTTCATCTATATATGGGCTCGGCACTTCCAAAAGGGGAATAAACATGACTACATAATCAAAATGATCGACATATAATTGCGCAACCGACTTTCCATTTTTTAATCAATATTCTCCGTGCAGTCTTTTGCTAGACCTTTTTCTCTTTGTAGTTGGAGAACACAGAATCAAATCCCAAAGCAAAGCTAATATTTAAGCATCATAAAAACATGACCTCGTAGATTAATTTGTCACGCGTTTCGGTAATTAATTTGGCTAATGACCATATTTAACAAAAGGAAGGAAGGCTCTATGTCACTGAAGCCTTTATGCTATTGGACATATAGTAATTAAATATGCAGGAAGCAATCAGCATCTTTGGAAAGCTGGGAGGCAGATATGACACAAGCATCCCTTTCTGCGAAGTATCTAATACTTTCAAAAACAGATTGACCAACTCTTTCAGATTCCAGTGAAGGTAAGAACAACATGTCAAATCTTAAAAGCAAATTAGTTGCCAAAACAATGGGATGCTTGATGCAGGCGGAAGATGAATACAGTAAAAATGAAGAAAGATCACGGGAATTTTAATCAACGAAAAGAGTTGTTCATACGAACCCCAAGTTTGCAGGTTTTATTTTCTCTCCAAAAACAACGATAAAGTATGTCTTTTTTGGAGATTTATAAAGCTTTAAATAGGTTAGAAACCCTACTTCAACTAGGAAATAAAATAAGAATATGAGATTACAAAAGAAGAAAGCATAAAATCCAAAAATAACAAAGAATCACAAAAGCTGCTAAAATCGGGGCTTTGTTGTGAGATTTTCAAAATCTAAAGATCTGATGGTTAGAGTAGTGATTTCAAAGCTGCTTTGAGAAAAAACAGCCTTCGGAAACTTCTGTAAAAATTTGAGCACGATCCAACGGTCGGATCAAAAGTTATGACTCTTTTGAGTTGTTATTCTGATCTAGCGCGACTAAACCTTTTCTTGAGCTTAGACCTATTTCACTGATTTATAAATATCTCTATTAAACTGTTTATGTAATTTGTCTGGAATAGATCTTTATTAGTTGTAGTAAATTCATAATTGACTGTTCAGAATCAGTTGTTGAAAGAAGCATGATTACATCAATGCTTTGTAATTGTAACTAGTGCAAGTTATGTTTTTTCCCTTCTGTCACGCATTTACAGGCTTAGATCTGAAAACTATACTGATAAGTGTTTGAAGACGTCACATTTAACACGTTAGGATAATTATTTTTATTATCTTTCTATGGCAGCACATTAATTCTGGGAATACTCTCGGTATAGCGCTATACTGTAAATGATATTACACATGCCCTAAGGCTAGAAGTATACAGGTTATACAATTGGAGGTGCATGAAAAAGATTTCTGATAGCAGACAGTTTTCTTTGAACTTGATTCTATTGCCTCTCCTTTGCTTTTTTATTTTTTATTTTTTTACTGATTATCTTGAACGAAAAGGAACCTCGAAAAAGGGTAAATGGATAAGGCCTAAAAGAAAGAAAGGCCAGTCTCTTCCACCAGAACAAAACAGCTCTTAAATTTTATTCTGTCTATAACCTTCATGGTTAAATGTTTATCCATTTGCATAGCGTATGATAAGTTGAAACTTTCGAAAGTATCCTTGTCCTTGATAAAAATGTTTTTTCTACACCAGGATACTAAGATTTATTGATATATTCTTTCAGATTTTCACCAAATTCAGAAAAGTATCTGCAATAATTCTTAAAATGGTTCAAAATATAATAATTCATACCAGTTTTGAGATCAAGCTAGCTAAATGGCTAGTAACTGACTCTCTAAAATCGGAACCAAAACCATCCCTGAAAATAAGAAATAGATAAAAAGGCTAACATGTGTTGAGCTAGTCTCAATGGATCAAAGTTCTTTGGAAGCTATTGTTCTCTACTCTTCTTTCTGTGGTCTCTGCATACACATACTCCAAAAACGTCCTTTGGAAAGAGGCCAATATGAAGCATTGACTGGCAAAATACATTCGAAATCTCTGATTCTGATTGGTGAAAGGAGGCCAGTATAAGGCATGACTTCCCTTTGTAGCTAACTGCCACTGATCCTAGTGGTCATTTAATCAGGGGATCAAAATGACAGGATTGACATTTTTACGAGCTTCATTTTGGTTGATAAGAGTTTTACATATGTTTATTCTGGAGAAAGAATGAATTGGAAGTTTATTGATTATGATTTATTACAGGTGTCCAAGAAATATACTTGCTTACAGCAGCATCCTTTCAGAAGTGGATGCTAAGACTCTTCGCACCATGAAAACATTGGCATTGTAGGAATATCGAATTTCGGTCAGCGTTTCTTGAAAAACTTCCAGGCAACCTCTGTTAGTTCGTAAAAATAAACCTTTGGGATATTAAGTGGCTATTGAGAAACAAGACAATCTGTGGCACGAGACGGCCTCCAGTCACTTGTGCAACTCGAGTTTCCTTGCGAAGTTAAAGAATGACGTGCACATTCAACAAAAATAAATAAAGCAAAACCAGGTGAGTTCAATCGACAATCCACTGACAAACTGGGGATGGTGATCATCCTGATAAACAACAGTTTTTCATCATATTGAGATGCATTGAACTAGCATTCGTACTGACAAGACTCGGTACTTCAACAAAGAAATGAAATTCATATCTGCTTATAAGTAGTATCAAAGTCTAGTTACCAAGCTCTGTTCAGCCAAAAAAAGAAGAAGAAATGGAAGCAAAAAGAAAGGAGAAAACCTAAATGCTTATATGTGTTTGGAGAAGCAATTATCAATTGTGCTAGCTTCTGTATCTGATCTCTGCGTCTTAGGTAATATCTTCTTACATCTAAGACTAGCAATATTTTGTGCGACTGACCATGCTTGGTGTGGTTCTATTGTCATTTTATTCTGAAGCATTTCCTGGAACCCTAATATTTCATATTGAAAGTTTGCTCAACAAATTTTATGGCCCTTTTCTATGCATGAGATTGTACAACACAGTGATTATCAGGATGTAGCTCCTGTTAATTCTCTGAAAATGCTCCAAGATAAAAAAAAAAAAAAACATCAACTTGCAGTAGTAAATTTGCAATGGCACTTGGAATGGGAGTAGCTCGCAATTTGAATTGTCAAGTCAGTATTGGAACCATAAAAATACAGGTTGAAGAACATTCAATGTGAAAACACAGGTTTCTATCCCTCGAATGCAATGCCCATGCATCGAGATGATCGAGTTACTTAGAACCATAAGAATATCAGTAAGAAAGAATGAAAAAATTACGCCCTCGAATGCAATGCCCATATGCATCGAGATGATCGAGTTACTTAGAACCATTAAAATATGATCGAGTTACTTAGAACCATTAAAATATGATCGAGTTACTTAGAACCATAAGAATATCAGTAAGAAAGAATGAAAAAATTACGGTATTAACTCAATGAATATTTTTACAAGCATGGGAAATCTCGACAAGCCCCAACCATCTCAACCTCGGCACAAAATAAATAATAAATGACAGAATCAAAGCCAAATTGCAAAATTGTCAAATTAAAAAAACCCAAACAAGAGAGAAAACCCAATCAAGATAAGCCAGACAATATGAATCAAAAGAAGTGCTTGACCGGGCAGAGAAGCGCTGCCACCACTTCCAACCTCGCAAGCCCCTAATTTAGCAACACGAGTGCCACTGCACATAGCGTCAGCGCACCCACACCAATAAGTAACACCATCAAAACCACACACAGGATCCGCACGGAAACAATTGATTGGGCATGAAGCGGGTGCTTTTAACCCTGCGCATGCTTCACCCTTTCCATCCTTGTTCGTGACTTCTTGAATTAATATTGCAGCGTCAGGCTCCGATCGCGCGATCTGGAAGCAGAGGCTGGATAAGAAAATGGCGATGCATAAGGTGGAAATTAATGAAAGTTTCGACATGGATTAATTTGTTTAGGATTTAGGGATCTGTGGGTCTAACCCTAACCCTAACCCTAACCCTAAAATATAGGAAAATATGGATACAGAGGCAAGGGGTAATGGGTTCTTGTTACAGACTATTGAATTTTGAAAGCAGAGGAATTCGTGGAAGAGAGGGAATTGGGCGATGCGATTGGTATGGCGAACAACAAGAAAAGGTATGCCTAGAGGAATGGAAAAGGAACAAAACAACGACAACGGTCTTGAGAGTCTTGACGCCATCCTGCCCATGGCCAGCTGGGGGTTCGGGTAGGGTAGGGTAGGTGACCGGCTTCAATTTGTGAGGAACTGTTAACGGGTGTCAATTAATAAATGTGACCGGCTCCAATTATATCTCTATTCATATTTTTAAAACCCGACCCGGATAGAGTCTGGATTCCAGGTTTTATCTGGGTTATATTGAATTACCCGGATTAATAACTAATTAACGCTATTAGGTGAAAAAAAAAAAAGCAAGTTGAAACCAAACAGAAATTGATTAAAACCATACTTTATTGTGTTATCTTTCTCTTTCTTTCTATACTTTTTTTTTTCTTTCTATCAACAATATACCCGTTTTCTTTTTTTTATCATCGTCAAAAGTTGAAAACCCTATTATACCAAAAAAAACTCCTAGAGATCAAGATTGAATTATTTTGAAGTTATATAAATCAGTACTATTAAAAACTTCATAATCATTAATTTTAGAATTTATAAAATTAGTTAAGATATATGTAAACTAATCTGGATATTTACATTAAAAAAATTAAATTATTTCATTTCACCTGCATCACCGCATGCATACATCAAATCTCAAACAAAATCACCACCCAGGTTTCAAAGACACCATAACCTACAAATGCATAGGAAAAGTGATGAGTTCGTTGTCAAAGCACGTTAGCAATACAAAAAGTTTGTACTCTCTCCCGTTGAGAATTCTACAATCAATGTAATTTGATAAAATGTTTTGTATCCTATCTATCATAACTATAGATTATAAATTATCATAGAATTTAACAACTCACGAATTCAGTATTGAAATGAAAGACACGTCCTAAAACAAACTAATTAAAATAACAAAAAAGTAAATAATAAATAGTAAATAGATTAGAAAGTATTCAAGTCTCCTATTACTCATTTTTTGCACCCTTCCATGACTTGCACTCAAATTGCCTTATTTTCACGACTTGCACTTAACCTAAATACATAGGATTCTTCGGTCAGATCTTCGTGGCCTATGAAATTGATGCAAGGTGTCATGGAACTTATTGAGAAAAGATACAGAAGAAGTGATTTTTTTTATAAAAAAAAAATTTGGACCCCACCTAGATTACATGGAGGCATTTGGGTTTTGGATTAACTTTACAAGTTATCCAAATTTCATCGAGCCAATTAAAATTATATTTTTTTATCATATAAAACCCAACCAAGATCTCTAATCAATATAATTTCAGGTTAATTTATCAAGTCTAGTTAGATTTTAAAACATTAATGATAATAATTATTATATTATTAAATTTAAAAATAAAATATTAATTAATAAGTTTGAGAGGAAAAACTTGGTATTGAAAACATGAATAAATTTTTTTATTACATTTCATAGATTTATATTGTTTCAGTCTCAAAACTCTCGATAGATTTTCTAAAATTACGTAAAAATAACATCTTTATTATTCGTCCATTCGGCCTTCGATTATTACACGATTACAAACACTGTTAACGATGGCAACACCCCAGCTTCCACCTGAATCCCTTACAAAAGTCAGGGGAGAACCTTACAATAGAAAATGAAAGAAAACACAACACCAGTGAACTGAAAGAAATGAAATGGAAGGACCCATGGAGCAGGTGCCGGCAGAGGCACATGGACCGAGAGAAGGGAAATATCGACCACCGATATGTGGGCACTTAACAAGCCCCTAACTTAACAACACGAACACGGGCACAAGCAGCCTCTGGACAACCACACCCGTAAGTGACCCCATTAGCGCCACAGACAGGGTCCGCGCGGAAGCAGTTGATTGGGCCGGTGCACGTCCCTCGAGAAGCGGATCCTGGACACAGATTAACACTACCACGCCGCGCTTGCACCATAGTTAAGCAAAGGCCCAGAACCAGGACCATAACGATACATAACTGGGCTACTCTTATGGATGTGGCCATGTTAGTAGCTTGGTTTCTTGCTGAAGTTCTGGCGGAGGAGGACGTCCGTGGGGACTTGGAGAGGAGGATGTTTAAATAAGAGAGGGAGAGGGAGAGGGAGAGAGTCCTCCAAATCCGATAGCAATATTTTTACATATTATGGATAGTCAAAGGATAAGGAAGGAACCCACAGAGTAGTGGGTGTAGCGGTGGAAGCAGCAGAGTTAAAAATCTATTAGACCTGGATTCAAAGTTCGTGGACCGTCAATCAAATCGAGTAAGGTTGGGTTTTAATATTTATATTGTATTTATTTAGTGTTTTGAGATAGAATCAATAGATATAAAAAAAAATAAAAATTTATTTGATTGAAGAGATAAATATCAAATAAATTGTTTTCGTAATGTTTTTAACAAATTCTTCTTTATTGAGTTTTAATTTTTAGATTGTATTTATTTAGTATTCTGGAATAGAATTGAAAAATATAAAAAAATAAAAATTTATTTAATTAAAGAGATATAAACATCTTTTATATATTTTCCAATTACTTTTTATATTTTCAAAATTCACCCATGTGTTTCTATTATTTCCATTTCCTTTATTTAGAAAAAGTAACCAATCGTTAGTTTAATTACATTTGACTGCCTCCACATGTCTGTGGATCTGAGCGAAGGTCTAATTAATTGTCGTTGACAACAAAAAGTCAAATGATGAAAAAAGAGAGTCGCGTTTATTGAACGGCACAACTCTCCAATAGTCAACGGGGTTATGAGTTGTAGGCATGGACTCCCCTTATTATAATTATGAGGCTAAATTCGTTTTGAAAGAATAGTAGGATTGTATTTTAAAATATTTTTTATTTAAAAATATATTAAAATAATATTTTTTATTTTTTAAAAATTATTTTTAATATTAGCACATTAAAATAATATGAAAATACTAAAAAAATATATATTAATTTGAACTAAAAAATAAAATTTTAAATTTTAAATTTTTCAAAAATATTTTTAAAATACAAAAATAAATAGGTATTATTAGAATTGAAGAGTCACCACGCATGTTCTCATTTACTGATAAGCACAACTCATCCTTATAATTTAGTGTTTTTTCTATTTTAAAATTTAGTTTTCCTCTCTTATCTAGAGTATCCATTAATATTATTAAGAGATATTTGATATTTGTATTCTCTGGTTTTAATATTTTATTTAAAAATACATCTAAACTAAGATGATATTGTTGGAATATTAAGAAACATATTGCAAACATTGTAGTTGTACAAATAATGAACAATAAAGCCTTGAAAATAAATAATTTATCATTGACAATAACAAAAAATACATTACTTTAAATTGCTTCAATAAATAAGTATTCTTTTTTTTTAATTTAAACACACATACATTTTTTTTTATTACTAATATACATGCTAGAACTTTAAATTAATACTATTACAAATTTAATTATATGCTTAGTATATATATTAGAATTATTTTGATTATATTTATATTGAAATCACATATTAGAAATATTATCTGAAAATAAGATTTTTTTTTATTTTCAAAAAAAAAATTATCCGTACAAAAGATTTTAAAAAAATATAGATGAATAAGAAAAACTCTTAAAATTTAAATGCATAACTAAAAAAATAATCGTTAATTAAAATAGACTTACCAAACAAAATGGAAGAGAAAATGAATACTAATTTAAATATAAATTAAAACATTTAGAGAAAAATCATAACAAAATCATTAATTTAAAAAAAAATTAGAAAAAAAAAAGAAGCAAAGATCATGCAATTTTTTCAAGGCCCACGATTGGACCTACCCTATAGGCCCACATTGAACTCTTTTTGTTTGTTAAGTTTTTCCTTGTAAGTTTAAATTTAAATTCAATAAAATTTAATTTAGACTTTATTTTTAATAAGATTATTTTTTATTTTTTATTTTAATTGTTTATTTTCTTGTGAATTTTTATTTTTAGTATTGTATAATTGAATGAACGATAAATTCTTTAAAAAATTATTAAATCCAAGCAAGTCATGTAATTCAAGTCATATATTTTATGGATTAACTAGGCTACTCCTTTCAATCCAGAAAATGCTATTCTTGATATTTTTAAAAAATAAGGTGGAATGACATTATCTTGAAATATTTTGTTTAATTTAAGGCAAGCCTTGAAATTATTTAATTGAAATTCATTTTAAGAAATTAATGAAAAATATATTTGGGATATAATTTAATAAAAAATAAATCCATTTTTACTTTTTCTAAGTGAGATTATAACATATTTTTGTAATATTAACAAGCATTTCTTGTACAATCTTCATGTGATATATTTTTCTTTTTTAAAACATGTTCAAAACATTCTAAATTAAAATTTTATTCAATCATTTTTATTTATGTATCTATTTTTGCTATCTATCATATAATTAAAAAAAATTAATTTTAAAAAATAAAATTATTAGATCCAACCGGGTCCATGATCCATGTGACTAATTCAAAAAGTTAATTCAAATTATTATATAATTAAATTAAAAAATTTAATTAAAAAACAAAATTATTAATTCCAATTAAATCGTGCTTAACCTGGATCAATAAAAAATGATGTTAAAACAAGGCGGCTTGAAATTTTTATAAGTTTAAAAAAAGAAAACCTTAGCAATGCGTACGTATTCCTTTCTTTGACGTTAAAATTAATTTTTTATCTGGCCCCGCAGTAGTTCCTATTTTCAGACATGATTGAGATTTCTTCCCACGTTCTTGCAGTCGGGGGTTGTCCCCATGATCAACTGATCACAAAAGATCGATGACCTGCATGTATAATCAATCACACGGATCCATTGCACTACCTAGCAATCAATCACCACCTTCAAGATGTTAAGAGCTTTCATGAACAACATATCCCATCTTTATTCATCAATTTTAATTGTACTAATTAACACAACTGAATCCTATTCGGTACTTGCATAAATATATTAAAGCATGGCATGGCACGACTAATGCCAAACCAACAACAACAGACAACTGATCCAAACTGCTTGAAATGATTTCAAGTAGTACTAAAACACGTCATTACTGAACTCTAGAAGACAACGGAGGCGGACGATGGGGCGGACATTAACACTTCATGGACACAAATATTGTACAGGCCTAGCATTTCCCTTTCTTGACAACATCAACACCATTGCAGAAAGCGTCTTTGCAACCACAAGTGTAGGTGACACCGTCAGTCCCACAAACATAGTCAGGAGCGCTGCATCTAACTGCGCATCGAGGTGCTTCAGGATCGAATCCTTCACACACACCATAACTTTGAGATTCAACCATTGACAAGCAAAGACCGAAAACGAGGACCATCAAACATAAGGGTGCTAAGATCTTGGAGGTGGCCATTGGGCTGATATGCAGGAGAAAGATATATATACTAAGCTGCTGGTATTGTTAAACTCTGCAAGGTAAAGAGAAGAATTGGATGTGGGGTGTTGGATGATACGAAGAGGGACGAATATATATATAAGGGAAGCTACGTTAGGATAGAGATGAAGCACATAGCTACAAGCAACTCGTGGATCGCAAAGTCAAAGAAGCCAAATATTTAATGTGGTTTTCTTGACGAAAAGTCATCTTCAACAATTGAGGTTGATTGAGGTTGAAAAGAAGAAGATGATAACAAAAGCCTAACAGCGTTCTCACTGTGGCTGCTCTATCTACCAGGACATGGTTATTGAGCCCATCTCCAAAGGAAGTACTACTTCCTAGCTGTTAGCCATCATTCAACTAAACAAAGTTAATCTACATTACTATCATTTCCACAGGCTAGCTGCTGCCATATTAATTAACAAATCAAAATATTTAATTGACAATGTGTTTCAGTCCTTCGTATCAAAGTTGTAACTTGTAACCAAATTTTGGTACATGTTACAAATTTGGTACATAGAAGAAGCAGGTAACATTAATATCTAGTTTTCATCATCAAATTTCACATCACTTCACTTCAAATTACTAATGAATGGACCAAACACTTTCATATGCTAATTCAGATATGTTCCTTAGACATTTTAAGACCAAACAGTTTTAGTTTAAAATAAAATTTGTTCGTGACATATACTAATTTTCTAGTTTTTTTCTAAAATTACCGCCAATGATTCCTCGTCCATGACATGATATATCACATCATCATCTAAACAAAGTTTGATAATTGCCACAACCTTTGCTTTCAGCTCCTGTCAATATACTTCGTTCATTTTTTCATGATGTTTTTTGTATAACGTCTTCATCATGCCCTACTACACTAATATATCATTCACCTTACTCTATCATAATCTAAAATTACCAAATACATCAAGCTTGACCATGT
Source organism: Populus x sibirica (assembly GCA_019202695.1). NCBI lineage: Eukaryota > Viridiplantae > Streptophyta > Magnoliopsida > Malpighiales > Salicaceae > Populus > Populus x sibirica. The sequence continues at coordinate 25,609 of JAGMVL010001927.1, forward strand.
TAAATTTTGTAGAAGAAATCTCTGAAATTGTAGCTAGGTTTAGATACCTACAACAATAATGATGAATATTGCAAAAACAATAAATAAATAAAAAAAACACATGTTTAACGTAGTTTGACAATGTATCTCCATCCACATAAACAAGGAGTTATATTTCATTATATATTAAATTAGAGTCATATAATGTGTATTTATAGTAAACCATCGTCATACAAGAGTTATTAGTAATTTTGCTCGCCTCACTCGCTCCACTCCGCTCTACTCCCGCATCTCTCTATTAACCATATACTACAACAATATGGTATCTCTTCTCGGTTAATCAGTCTTGAATTCCTACAATATGCCGCAGCCATTCGGCATTGCTTGTTGATTCTGGTGCTTCTGTGGTGCAGAAGTCTCACGTACTGATGAGTACTATTCAAATATCCTCGTAAGACTTGTTATTGGTCAATAATGGAAGCATGGACCAGGTAAATTTTTCCATTTGTTTAATTTCTCAAGTAAAATTTAACCTTGAGCTTTTTCAAAAGTCCAGTCATCTGCTCATAAATTCCTGGGGCTCAAATCGGATTCACAGGGGTAATTGCGGCTGAATATATTTGGTCTAACCCAGAAAGTTAAATAATCTCAGTTCATTCTCTAAACAGATGGCGTTATTTAATCTTTAGCTAGAAATGCTAATGCTGTATTCAATTTTTTCAGGTTGTAGTCTTTGGCCTGTTAATTTGACCTTGGAAATCCTGCAAATTGGAAACGTTTCCTATGAATGCTACTGCGCATTCCCAAGATGAGTAAATAATTATTTAATCTATGTGTTTCTAGATAAATAATTAGTCGATGCCTTTGATTAAAAAAAATAAAAAATGAATCTCTATATTTTCATCATTGCTTATAATTTATTCCTTTTTCCATAACAATTTAATCATTTTTTTATTAAAATACTCTTCATTTCTAACCAGTTTTTATCATAAATTAAATTTAAAATGCATTTGAAAAGAATAATTTCAAAATTTATCAGAAATGAATTTCAAAATTCTTTATCGATGTATGCTCGTTACATTTCGATGGAGTTCATTCTAGGATTCAAAGATGTCTTCTTAGCTGAAGATATAGCCTGTAGCATTCCAACATGACGGGATAATTTTATTATAAATTTTATTATCAACTTTTAATATTTTTCTAATTGAGAATGAGCAAGAAAAGGATGATAATGATAAAGATGAACGAAATGCAGATAACCAGGAGACTAATAATAAATCATCATAACGATAATGATACTAATATGAATTAATAAAAAAATATATTCCATCAACGGATTTTGCATTATTGATAAATCAATAGTCATAAATCTATAAATGATATTTTTTAAATCTTAGTTTTATTTCCAACGAATTAAATAGGCGCTAATTATTTTAGTTTTTAGTGGTGATATATGTTGATTTGTATGCACATAACGATTGAGTTTGGAATTTTGAAAGGATCCATTTGTTCCCATTTTTGTTGCAGCATCCTGTCGAGGATTTGATCACCTTGCACATGTATTTTAATTATATATTAATGTGCCGTTTTGAAAGTATAGTTGGATTGTATTTTTTTAGATTTATATTAATATATTTTTTTAAATAAAAAATATTTTTAAAAAACAAATTAAAAAATAACATGCATCCCAATATAGACGAGAACGAAGTGCGAGTGTGCACAGGATTTGATTTGCTCAAGATAGGGCTTGATTTTTTATAGTTTAATTCATAAAAGACTGGACCAGAAGTAGTTTTTATTCTTTTTCAATGATTTCCATCAATTAATTTGACAAATCGGGTGCACAAATACTTATAATTCCTATTTTCGGACATGATTGAGTTTTCTTCCCACATTCTTGCAGTTGGGGCTTGTCCCCATGAACTGATCACAAAAGATCGATGACCTGCATGTATAATCAATCACCACCTTCAAAATGTAAAAAGCTTTCATGAACAACATATCCCATCTTTATTCATCAATTTTAATTGTACTAATTAACACTACTGAATCTTATTCGGTACTTGCATAAATTAAAGCATGGCATGGCACGATTAATGCCAAACCAACAACAACAGACAACTGATCCAAACTGCTTGAAATGATTTCAAGTAGTGCTAAAACACGTTATTACTGAACTTTAGAAGACAACTGAGACGGACGATGGAGCGGACATTAATACTTCATGGACACAAGTGTCTGGGCCTAGCACTCCCCTTTCTTGACAACTTCAACACCATGGCAGAAAGCGTCATAGCAACCACAAGTGTAGGTGACACCGTCAGTCCCACAAACAGGGTCAGCAACCAAACAGTTAATTGTGCATGGAATTGTTTCTGGATCGGGGCGTGCGGCTCCTGTACACACACCGTAACTTTGAGATTTAACCATTGACAAGGAAAGACAGAAAACGAGGACCATCAAGCATAAGGGTGCTACGATTTTGGAGGTGGCCATTGGGGCTGGTATGTCGGAGAAAGATATATATACTAAGCAGATGGTTAACTTTGTTAAACTCTGCAGGCTGAAGAGAGAATTGGATGTGGGGTGTTGGATGAGAGGAAGATGGACGAATATATATATATATATATATATATATATATATATATAAGGGAAGCTGCGTTAGGAAAGAGATGAAGCACATAGCTACACGCAAGTAGTGGAACGCAGAGTCAAAGAAAGGCCAATTATATAATGTGGTTTTCTTGACGAATTCATCTTGATCAACAAGGAAGCTGCAGTCCATTGTAAATATCCTGAATCCTGATCAAGATCAAAATTCGATTGACGTTGGAAAGAAGAAGACGATAACAAAAGCCTAATTAACAGCGTTCGCTGCGTTCCCACTGTGGCTGCTCTATTTACAATTACATGGTTATCGAGTCCATCTAAAAAGGAAGATACCTGGGTTTTTGTATTTTATTCATTTTTGGGCTGATGAAAAATTAATTATTTCGGCTTGTTATTTTGGCTGGTTTGATTGCCATGAAAAATGGGTTTTGTTGAAATCTTGAATTTGTTTTATTTTGTTGAAATCAGGAGGTGGGGGTGGGTTCTGATGGTTTTGTTTTGTTGGTAACAGCCAGCGAAAACGGTTTCATAGAAGACGCATTAATTAGTCAGGTGAACATGCAAGGAAAGAAGATGGAGTCGAGGGTTGAGAATGAGCAAGAAAAGGATGATAAAGATGAACCAAATGCAGATAACCAGGAGACTAATAATAAATCATCATAACGATAATGATACTTATATGAATTAATAAAAAATAATATTCCATCAACGGATTTTGCATTATTGATAAATCAATAGTCATAAATCTATAAATGATATTTTTAAATTTTATTTTTATTCCCAACGAATTAAATAGGCGCTAATTATTTTAGTTTTTAGTGGTGATATATATTGATTTGTATGCACACAACGATTGAGTTTGGAATTTTGAAAGGATCCATTAATTTGTTCCCATTTTTGTTGCTGTCTATGCATCCTGTCGAGGATTTGAACATGTATTTTAAATTTTAAAATGAGATTATATGTTAATGTGTCGTTTGAGAGTATAGGTGAGTTGTATATTTTTAGCTTTAAATTAGTATATTTTTATTATTTTGATACGTTGATATTAAAATTTTAAAAAATAATATTTTAATATTTTTGTAAAAGAAAAATTAAAAATTAAAATGCATCACAATATAAAAACGAAGAAAAAGTGCAATTATGTACAGGATTTGATTTGTTCGGGATAGTGATTGATTTTTGATAGTTTAATTCATAAAAGACTGGACCAAAATTCAACTAAGAAGTATTTTTTTCTTTTCAGTGATTTTCATCAATTAATTTGATAAATCAGGTGCATAACTACTTATAATGTGAAGCCCGTTGATATCAATTGGTGTTGCTAAAGTCAATAATATTGGACACTAATTTGGTACCACTTGTAGCATCAATTAGTGCTCTTGTCTTTTGCAAGATAAAAACATGGATGCTTGTCTATAAATAAACAGTGCATCAAAGCCTTAAATGCACCACAAGAGAGAAGAAGAAGAGAGATATTATAATTCTCACATTACTTAGTAAAATCCTTCTATACTTGTTCATGGACGTAGTCAAATTAAGTGAACCATGTAAATTCTTGTGTCTCATTTTTTATTTTATTTTATATCTTATTTTTTATCTTATCGAGTTTGCATCTCAGAATCCTAACATATAATTCCTATTTTCAGACATGATTGAGATTTCTTCCCACATTCTTGCAGTTGGGGCTTGTCCCCATGAACTGATGACAAAAGATCGATGGCCTGCATATATAATCAACCACAGGGATCCCTTGCACTACCTAGCAATCAATCACCACCTTCAAAATGTTAAGAGCTTTCATGAATAACATATCCCATCTTTATTCATCAATTTTAATTGTACTAATTAACACAACTGAATCTTATTCGGTACTTGCATAAAAGCATGGCACGACTAATGCCAAACTAACAACAACAGACAACTGATCCAAACTGCTTGAAATGATTTCAAGTAGTACTAAAACACGTTATTACTGAACTTTAGAAGACAACTGAGACGGACGATGGGGCGGACATTAATACTTCATGGACACAAATGCGCAGGCCTAGCACTCCCCTTTCTTGACAACATCAACACCATGGCAGAAAGCGTCAAGGCAACCACAACCGTAGGTGACACCGTCAGTCCCACAAACAGGGTCAGCAACCAAACAGTTAATTGTACATGGAATTGTTTCTGGGTGTGGGCGTTCCACTCCTGCACACACACCGTAACTTTGAGATTTAACCATTGACAAGGAAAGACAGAAAACGAGGACCATCAAGCATAAGGGTGCTACGATTTTGGAGGTGGCCATTGGGCTGGTATGTCGGAGAAATTAAGATATATATACTAAGCAGATGGTTAACTTTGTTAAACTCTGCAGGCTAAAGAGAGAATTGGATGTGGGGTGTTGGATGAGAGGATGATGGACGAATATATATATATAGGGGAAGCTGCGTTAGGAAAGAGATGAAGCACATAGCTGCACGCAAGTAGTGGAACGCAGAGTCAAAGAAGGCCAATTATATAAAAAGAAGGCCAATTATATAATGTGGTTTTCTTGACGAATTCATCTTGATCAATATGGTATCATCTTACAGGCCGCAGCCCGTCAGCATTGCTTGTTGATTTTGGTGCTCCCGTGGTTACGAAGTCTCACATACTAACAAGCACAAGCAACTGATGAGTATTCAAATATCCTCGTAAGCCTTGTTATTGGTCAAATATAGAAGAAAGGACCCGGGAAGATTTTCAATTTGTTTTCTTAATTAAAATCTAATCTTAGACTTTTTCCAAAGTCTAGTAATCTACACATCATGAATTCTTGGGGGCCAAATCGAATTCACAATGATAAATTAATGCGTCTGAATATATTTGGTCTAACCCATGTTAGCTGAACCTTTCTTGTTAATTGGCCGGTTTTTAAATTGTTATATATTCACCCAATTATTATTATTATTATTATTATAAAAAAAATGAACATCTCATGTTCGGGAATCATAAATTAATCTCATTATTTATATCAAATTTAATTATTTAATTGTTTATATTATATGAGAAGGAAAATATTAACTAATTGTTTTTTTGTTTCAACACCAACTATTATAAATGAAAGAAAAAATTGAGCACGTACTCCATTTCACTTTAAAGTTAATGTTAAATTAAGTGCAACAATAAAATATTCATGTACTTTGAATTCATATAAACGGATTTAATAAGTATGATTAAATAAACATACATGATCTTAATCCTTAACTTTAAGTACATATTGTCAAATTGACCTTGGGCTATGTCATTTATTAATTATTAAGTCCTTTTGTTTTACATGCATAAAGTTTTAAATACTATCAACCATGGTTGTTAAAATCGCGATTCAAGTCGTAAAATTGTACGTTTTTACGAGTTAATATAGACTTTACGTGCTAAATCGTTTATAAAAATCGGAAATGAGTAAAATCGGGTCAAAAACAGTTAAAATCGTTAAAATCGAGTGAAATCGCATAAAATCGCGATTTACCACCAATTGAACGAGTTTGCCCGCAGGAGAACAAAATTCAGTGTATCTGCCACGTGTCACCCGTCTATTGGCTTGAACAGATCGAAGACAATTTATTTAGTAACTGTGACTCACCGAATCAGTCTTCCGCCACACCAAAAAAAAAAAAAAGATTCTATCTAGCAACCCAACCCCGAGAAATATATATATATTAATTCCCTGCATCGATGGAGCGTTCAACTGTTTCTTGAAACACGAATAATATTGTTTGAGACCGCCCACTATACCCAAGGGTTAAGCTTTTTCTCCAGCAAGCTAATGAAACTGCCACGTCAGATGTAAATATTCGCATGGTTGGTTAATAAGTGTATGGTTGCTATTGAGATTGAATAGCCAAGACTTTTATATAAATAAATGGAATTTTTATTTGAAGCATTATTTTTAAGGTGTTTGAACTATGTATGAATTTTTATTTGAAGCATGAATTTTTTTTTTAATGTATTTTAAAATTTCTTACGATTTTTTTACGATTTTACGATTCGTTTTTACAATCTGAGTTTGCGTGCGGCTTTCCGTGCCGTGTTAAAATCATGATTTTAACAACATTGTTATCAACATCCTAAACAAATAACATAGTCATGGGTTTCCCTAGCTATTCAAAAACGTTTTCTCACATGGAATCTTTTATATCGTTTTTTCAAGTCTAGATTACTCTATGGTTTTCTTTTACATATTTAAAATTTTTTCAAATATGATTCACATAACTACACACATGCTCTTTTATAAGTTACTCAAAAGTTTCTACCCCTTTTCTCATATAAAAAAATTGAACAAATTTACTATACCAAGCAATTTTACAAGTCTCTCAATAATTTCTTGGGACCCATGCAGGTCTTTTTAATATTTTATACCAATCTAATGCATATTATTTTGAATGAAATACAATTCAAAATACCATATTAATTTATAAGAATATAATGATTCTTCAACCTCTCTTCTCCATAAAAGGATAAGACTCGTGGGTTATAAATACTCTAGGAAGCTACCAAATTCAAGGTTTACAATCTGTTTATTCTCAATATTTTTAACATATATATTTTTAGGGTCTATCTCTATAAAATGTATATATACTTTCTCTTTTTACAAAGTTATTGACTTAAACATCTGATAATTCTCACGTTCATCAAAGAATATCTTTTGCAAGTACTTGATTTTTTATATCAAGCTATCAACTACAAGTTATCTTGACTTTTCACATAAAGCTACCATTTATAGTAATCTTAACTAAAAAAAATAAATAAAAAATAAAAAATTAAATAATTATTCAACATATAAATATTACTCCTAAATTATTTGAATTTCTTGAGTATCATTAAAGGCCAAGGTACAACATATATATCCGGTCCAATTCATCTGTTGATTGGGTAGCCAATTTTACCTTAATCAAAAATCATTTTCATAATAATGATATGACTTTTATAGACTATCCAGTACATTTTTATACGATCTTATATTAGATCTTAATATAATTTTTGTGCCTCAGCCCCGATTATTATCAAAAAAAAAAAAAAAATTGGATCGATTGTACTAGCAGTCAACTCTACAACCTTTACAATATTAAAAGCTTTCATGAATCATACTCATCCAACCTTTAATTCATCAATATTGTACTAATAATTAATAATACTGCTGCGTCCTTATTCCGTTACATAAATTTAGCATGGCAAAAATATTATTGCCAAAACTAATAACAACATATACAACTGATATTCCAAACAGCTTGAAATGATTTCAAGGAATACACATTATTACAGAATTTTAGAAGACAACCGGGAAGGACACGGGGCGGACATTAACATTTGATGGACACAAGTGCGCATGTCTTGGCCTAGCACTCCCCTTCCTTGACGACATCAACGCCATGGCAGAAAGCGTCAAGGCAACCACAACTATATGTGACACCGTCAGTTCCACAAACAGGGTCAGGAACAAAACAGTTAATTGTGCATGGAATTGTCTCTGGATCGGGGCGTTCGACTCCTGCACACACATCTTGAGATTGAGCCTTTGGCAAGCAAAGGCCGAAGACGAGAACCATCAAGCATAAGGGTGCTGCTATCTTGGAGGTGGCCATTGGGCTGATATGCAGGAGAAGATGATGAAGCGGAGTGTCTGGCCAAGTTTAGCCTAATTAAGAGAGAATTGGATGCGATGTGTTGGATCGATGATAGGAAGACGGCCGAATTTAAATAGAGGGAGTCAGGAAGAGATTAAGCACAAAGCAACACGTACGGAATTGGAACGAAAAGTCAACAAGGAGCAGGTTATATAATGTGGTTTTCTTGACCGAGTCGTGTTCAACGAGGCAGCTAGCTAGCAAGCGGCCCTCTTTTTAATCATCCTGATGAAGATCAAATCTTGGCTGGGGTTGGAAAGGAGAATAAGGTGATACCAAGAGCGATCCTAACAGCGTTCCCACTCTGGCTGCACAAGGTTCTAGCATACCCGTTTTTCAGTATATTTATTGCAACCGAAGTTGAATGCTTAAAACTATCATAAGTCTTAGTTGAATCATGTCAAACTATATGTTATATATTTTTTTTTTTTAAAATTATTTTGATGCGCTGATATTAAAAATATTTTTTAAAAAATAAATAAAAAATATCATTTTGATACATTTCTAAGTAAAAAACACTTTCAAAAACAAGCGTAACCGCACTTTTAAACAGGCTCTAATAGATTATAGGTGAAGAAATAGTCCCGGTTCCCCGTTTCCCGCCCCTTTAAATCGAATTAAAAATCAATTGTTGCACATAAAAATATATTGGTATTGTTATTTTTTTTTTGGCTGGCCTTAATCAGCCGAATTGGATAAAATATAAAGAGAGTTATAAAAAGATTAAACATGAAAAATTATTTTTCCCTCTAACATTCTATAATTTAATTAAAATTGCACATATCAATCAAGTTTTAAAAAAATATAGTAAACTTTCGTTCCTACGTAATACTTACTTTACTTTCTGTACTTGCACACCCAAATAAATTCAATAAAAATTATTTAATTATTTATAAATTTACTATTATTTTTTATTTAAATAATAAACTAATCCTGAATAAAAAAATAACAAAAACAGTACTTATTTTTATTTTCTCCAAATAAAAACTTAAGTCAAAAACCAATTATTATTAAATTTATGGTCTTGAAAATCCCCCTTCAAATTGCAAGTTTGTATTTTAAAAATATTTTTAAAAAAATTATTTTAAATTAATATTTTTTTTAGTGTTTTTTTAATATTAAAAATAATTTTTTAAAAATAAAAATAATAATTTAAAAAACTACAATTACTCCCGAACACCCATTCTTACTCCCAAACACCCATTGTTTGACTTTCTCTGCTAGGGATTCATTTGTTACAGACAAAGAAGCATTTGTTAATAATTAATCCAAAAAAAATGGATTCGTCTTTATCTTTGATGACAGAACAAGTTCTACCTCACAACAAAGACCAAGCTTTTTTCTATTCTTTGTCGTCTCCTCCTTCCTCTTATCCATCAAGAACGCAAACTCCAAGTCATAAAACGGCCCATCATCGTCATCATTCTCACCAGCTCTGTTTGGAGACACCACCACCACCACCACCACCTCTCCAGTACTTGAGCAATCTGAAAGTGAAAGCTTCCATTGTTGGGAGAACCAGAATATTGAAATCTTGGAATCAATTTTTTTCTCCATTAAATTGGCAAAGATTAAAAAATTAGGGTTCTTCCTGAGTTTTAATTTGAAATTTTATCACCAGAACTTTGCGGGAAGAGATAAATTCACATAAAAACTATTTGAATGAGAGAAAAATTAAAAACAATAATTTTTTTTGGATTGATTTTGGGTTTTGAAAGAGAGAAATATCGGGATAAGAGAGAAGCTGTCGGTAGAAGAGATGGAGGGGTTAGATATGTTGTTTGGAACGATTTTCATTTTATATATATATAAAGATATTTTGGTTTATGTATCATATTTGAAATTTTCATTTGATTTGGAATGCAAACTTTAATTTTTCAAGACTCGGTAGAAAAGTAAGTGTAATTTTAACTAAATCATAGAATAATAAAGATATATTTTTTAAAAAATATATCATATTATATTGACTAACTCGAGTTAACATAAAAAATTTATAATTTTGATCATAAATATAACCACAATAAAATAATATGATTGAGCAATATACCTTTCTCTTTTCTCATCCTTTATTTTATCCTAAATTAGGGTTTAGTTGGATAAGATGATTTTTAAAAATATAGTTTGATTAAAAAAATTCAAAATAATAATTTTTTTAAAATATTGAGATAAATATATATATTGAATCGAATTAGATCAATTCGGGTTAACTTGTCAAATCAACAACCCGGATTATAGGACTAAGATAACCCATAGAAAACAAATAAAAAAATAAAACACAATTCTCAATTAACTTAATGTTGAATGATGAAATTGGAAAAAATATTAAAAAATAAGATAAAAAATAAATAATTCGAGTCAACTTGGGTTAACCTGTCAAACCCACAATCCGAGTCATGTGTGATTGGGATAACTTCGTAGAAATCAAATCAAAATAAATTATAAAATTCAATTCTCAATCAACTGAATGTTAAATGATGAAATTGAAAAAAAATCAATACAAAAAAAGATACAAAAAAATAACTCGAATCAACTTAAATTTTAATTTTTTTTAGAAAAAAATCCCTCTCTTATAAAAGAAAACATTATTTAGCTAATTTTCATCATTAGTAATTTTTAAAAAAAATTATATAAATTATATTTTAAAATTTCATCTGAAAACTTAAGTTATTGAATGAAATGGTTATATTGACATGATATTAGAATTTTATTGACCAAACTATCATAAATTCGAATCTCACCATTTTTATTTAATTTAATAAAAATTAAAAATAAAATATTATATATCTGTGTAAATTTCAAACTCAAAAACTTTCACTTTAAAATATATATTATCAAAATTATATAAATAATATCTTAAAAGCGTTATTTAAAATCATAAGCCACAGCCAGTCAGCAATTGCTGGCTTGATTCTGCTGAGGCTGATAAGCCTCGCAAAATAGAGTGTGAACTTATCCTTTTGTTCTTGGTCAGTAATAGAAGCAAGGACCATGGATATTTCTTCCATTTAATTTCTCAGGTAATACTTAACTTTAGAATTCCATGCCCGAAGCCTAGTCATCCACTCATCAATAATTCAAACCGGATTCACAGTGGGAATTGCGTCTGAATTCAAACCCAGAAAGTTTGTTCATGATTTCTTTTTCGAAACAGTTGACATTATATCATTCCTTGGCAGACAAGTTTATTTGTTTCAAAATCCGACGTGTAATACGATGTGTTACAAGTCTTGTACACGATTCATAACATTTTCTATAGCATTTTTAATACATTGTAGAAAAACCTTGACATATTCCTCATAATTTATGATTGGATATCGCGAAAAAAGGACTGAATATTGCACATCTGCATGACTGCCTGTTTGAGCAGGATGACAGAATTTCAGCCATCCCTGTCGTGATACCTTCAATTTCGTTTTCAGTCATAGGCATTGAAAAATTCCCACATCAGTAATGAAGAAACAATCCAAAAGCTCCATGATCCTTTGATTCCCAGATTCTTATGTGTGTCCAGCAGCCTACGTCATTTTGTTTGTTAAGAACCAAATACAAGATGCTCATTACATTTCGATTAATAAGTTGACTCCAGGACGGCAGGACTCAATATGTTGTTTGGTGTAATCAACCATATTGACTCAAGATACAGCCTGTTGGATCACAACATGCCGGATGCAATTGCACTCAACATCTCAGTGTGCAAGATACAGGCTATCGTATCTAGTAATCATATTTCCACAGACCATTAAATATTACATTTTATGATCAAATTCTTGAACCTTCCTCAAGCATGATTATCCATTTATTGCCTTCTGTAATTACCTTTACTTTTTTCATTTACTTCAAGCACATGTATATCAAAATCTATGAATAACGTTACAAAATATGTGAAACATTCCCACTTAAATTGATTCAAAACTTACTTCCTCGTGGTAAGCCATCTCATGTGCTCATCACTCAGCATCACCAACCTGTTTCTTTCTACGTAACCCTGTTCAAGCAAATGAAAAAATAGTAAACAAAGAAGGGAAGACATGAAACAGAAAACAGGAATGCACCAGCTCCTACCCAATAAGAACATATGCAACAGTTACTGACACCTGAGAAACACAAAGCAACTGATGTAGAAGGAAGTTCCATAACTGGTGAAAAGGTGCCTCACTTTGGTAAGGAAGGAGATAGACAGGGGGAAACCTTGTTACAGGGATATACCTTTTCATAATCAAGTGAAAGGCCAAAAAGACAATGAAGCATGGTTTTTTTTTTGCAACATAAAGCAAAAGTGAACAACCAAGCACCACAGGCATTGCCAATGTCTTGTCTACTTTGTTGCTAAACTACGAAACATCTGAAACAAAAGAAACAATTGTACGATTCATTGCAGGAAATGGATTAGGTAATGTAGACAGGTAATTGCAGCCTGAACTTTCAATGGGCGTCATTATATCTTTTCTTATGCTAAAGATTTTATATTGATGAGAATGTAGATCATGGTCATATCTAACTATGCTAAATTTTCTATATTGATGAGCATGTAGATCATGGTAGTGACGATTAACTGCACAGTGCAATATGACAATTCAAGGATAAGAAGATGAAACTAATTAATATCAATTGAAAACGGGCAAGTGAATGAAGAGCTTTTCAATAAAAAGATGAACACAAATTAGTATCGGCCAGCAGTACAAGTCATTGATCCTTAAGTAAATAAACTGGTTAATATTATTTGCCAGAACAAAAGCAAGAAAGCACAAGGCACCAATACGCCAACATACAAAGACAAAACCTGCAATTTCTGTTTCCAGTATATTGCATTTCCTAATAGTTATTGGTGACATGCTCCACAACGATGTCCTTGAGAGACACTATCCGTTTGTCTGTCTTGTACAGTTTCAACATGTGCAAATGATTAATTAAGGGTTGTTAAGTAAGAACTTACCTGCACGACTCTTGCTCCAAAGGACCTGACCATCTATAGCAGTAAGGTGTTCATCATCAAGGCGCTTCCATGTTTTGATAGACTTGACAGCTCCCCAACCTCCTTTCTCTGTCTTTTCCAAGGATGCTACCACCACCCTTGCCCTCCTTGACCACCCCGCCTTCCCGTAGGCATGGTATCCAAAACCCCCAGCATAACAAAGTTGTATACCAGTAAGCTCACCACAGAAGTCATTGAGATGATCATGTCCTGTGAAAACAGCTTTCACGTCCCCAGCTTCTACCATGGTTGTGAAGAAACCCGAGTTCACGGAAGCAGAGCTAATGCCTTCTTGTCTCACCCCTGTGACGTTTGATGAATCAAAACTTGCAAATTCAGGCAATGGGATGTGAAAGTACACCAGCCCAGGTGCAGGTCCTTTTTGAGCCTCTGGCTGTCTCATGTAGGCTCTCTGAAGAGAAAAGGGAAAAATGGTTATTCAACAGATCACAATTAAGCTATTGCACTCATTTCAAGTTGAAACTATCTGCGTAATGTCTATTCTATTTGTGTGTAGACAAAGTAGCGGTCCTTTTTACTAATAAATATAAAAGTAGCTCATAGAATGACCTACTGATTACTTCGACTGTAAAAAATAGTGGTAATTATTACCCGAAGCTTTGCAGAAGTGCGTTGGAACCAAAGCTGCTGAGAGGGCTTGATCCAACCATAGCCAGGGATTGCCGGAACGGTGGAATAGTCTCCGCTATCTAGGAAATAAAGATTAAGAGCTGATTTGTTTTCAAAACATGAACCTTTAACCCCGCCAATCTCCAGGTTATAGTTCCCAAAACCATCAATGATGTGAGCCTCAGCAGGGTTGACTTGAGAGAGAGTATTCTTAAGGCCAACAACATGTTTCATGACTCCTTCCCTTGACAAAGTAGAATCTTGATCATGGTTCCCCAAAACAGCAGCCCATGGGATGTTCGATGCAATTGCTGGCCAAAAGGCAGCATTCAGTGATTTTGCAGCATCGGCGGCATCAAAGCCAAAGATGTTATCCCCTATTGGCCACAGTGCAAATAATACTTCCATTAGCTTAGATTGTGAAAGGAACATGCTTGTTAAAGCATAGCCACTAAATGCCATATACTGTTAGCAAATTAGGAAACTTGCTAAGGTAAACAAATTAGCAACTGGGTTTTCTCCAAATTTCAAAATAAAATCATACATAGACAAAAAGAATCAGAACCAATAACATAAATTTGGAATCAGAAATAAAAAAAAAAGTTACTGAGTGCAGATGGAAGTGTACCAGTGAAAACAATAAAATCGGGTTTCTCAGCTTGAATCATACGCTCAACGAAGGCAGTAGTGTTGAGGTCAGAGCAAGAAGGCATTTGATTTGGGAACACGTCAAGGCAAGGCGTGGTCTTGCCATCTGCAAAGTGCATATCTGCCACTTGCAGTATTTTGAACTCACCATGTTTTCCAAAACGTAGCTCTTGTTTCACACCCAAAACGGATTTTGGAACGAAGAAGAGAGAAAAAACCACTACCCCAACAAAGTGAGAAAGGGAAAGACTTGGTTTGTTCTTCTTCGCCATTGTTGTTCTCTACTCAATCTGGTTTGCAAACCCCGTTGCCCTTTTGCAGTTGCTTGCTGCTAAATACAGAGCGTGAGCCTAGTTTGGCTTATAGCCTAGAGCTGATGTGCGCAAGTCAGAATCGCAATCAAGACAAACAAAGCTTTCGGATACTCATCACATGTCACAGGATGAATACACAGAGATACAGAAAAGGTTGAAATTTATTTGATTAAAAGGATATTCCTTTTCTTGCATCACTTGCATTAAAGAGAATTTTTCTTTTTTTAATTCTTTTTATTTTTAATGTTAACATATTAAGATTTTCTTAAAAATATTATTAAAATCATTAAGAAATTATTAATTTAATATTTCTTAAAATAATTATAATTTGAAAACGAATATAAAAATAAAAGAATCTATTCGCTATGTATCTCTCTCTTGGCACTTTTTGTCACGGTTTCTCATTAATTGCTGAAAGCAGTGTGACAAACAATCTTGGAATACATTATTTACTATATATATATATATATATGTATATGCCCTCTGCGCCCCATCTCTATAACATAAGGTTTCATTTTCGCTTCCTTTGTCCCGATTTTAACAGCATCATCATCCTTCAACAATCAACGTGATGCCCCTTTTTTTTCTTTTTTTTAAACTCTAAGCCCTCTCTAAAAACAACAGATTGCTTCAACATCTAATGATTTTTTGAACATTAATTACGATTTCAAATATAAATCCATTTCTTAATTGACATTTCCGAAATGGATTTTCAGTAATCACCTAATACATCTAAAAAAAAGTTTGGAGTCAACTCATCTCTTTTATTATTGTTATTATTATTATTATTAACAGTGAAGGATGTCAGCTAGCTTTTTTTTTTTTTTTTTTGTCATTTTCACTTCTTCTTTTTTTCTTTCATCTCTATTATTTTTTTTAATTTTTTTATTACTACAGTCTCAAACAAACACTCTAACATTTGGTTTATACTCAATTTTATAAACGTCTATTTTATTATCGTGGAGTTCATTACTCAGGTCACGAATTTGACAGTTAAGCCATTAAACAAAGATCAATCCAATATACAATGTCTTAATATTAAAAAAAAATTATCTTGAGTTATTTTTAATTTTAAGCAAAGGTCGTCCAAATTGTCTCTAGATTTATCAAGTCGACTGAGTCATGTTATGAAAACTTCCTTATAATTTAATTTTAAACCTGAATTAAGTAATGAGTTGGATCATAAGGTTTTAATATTGATTCATTTGATCAAGTTTAATAACAATGCCAAATAATTTCTTATAATGTGAATATTTTTTTTTACATTTTTTTTTATTGAAATCGCAAAATAACACCATCTCGTAAACTAGTGACATATAATGTGATTTTAGTTGCATTTAGGGGACAAAGGCCAAATACATTAAAAAAAAATAAAAGGCATTAGTCATTTACTATGGCATGGGAGCTTTTGGATTCACACAATCAAAGCTTTTTTTCATGTCCTTGAGTTTTATTTTTGCCCTATAATTTTGCTTCTTTAATGTTGCTTTGATCTTAAATTGATTTTTGTTATTTATTTTTATAATTGTGTTTAAGAACCTTGCAGTGTGGGGAAATGTTTTATTATTTGGGTCATGTTTATTTTCCGGAAAGTAGTTTCCGGGAAATCACTTTCTAAATTTTCCTGTGTTTGTTTGCCATTATGAAAGTTGGTCAACGGAAAACACTTTACAGTCAAAGAAAAATTTGGTTTGGTTTCCAGGAAAGTGTTTTTCCTTTTGGCTGTGTTTGTTTTCCGGAAAGTGGTTTCTGGGAAATCACTTTCCAAACTTTCATGTATTTGTTTGCCATTAGAAAAGTTGGTCAACGGAAAACACTTTCCAGTCAAAGAAAAATTTGGCTTGGTTTTCGGGGAAAGTGTTTTCCTGGAAAATTTGGGCGGAAAACACTTTCCGAAAGTTGTGAAAAATTTAGAAATGTCATTATTTGTTGATTATATCAAATTTGATCCTCAAACTTTTGATTGCTATATATAATTTGTTTTGAATATTTATTTTTCAATTTCATCTCTTAAAATTTAATTTTTATATTAACTTTGATCCTTATTTTTATAATTGCTATTTGCTTTTTCCTTATCATTTTTTTATTGAAATTTTTTATCTATCAAATTTGGTCCTCATTCTTTTGATTGTTACTTATTTTATTTGAAATAATTTATGAAATGTTAATTATTATTATTTTAATTTCTTCATCTTTCATTTTTTTTAATTTTTTAGATTTGATCTCTATTATTTTTATTATTATTTATTTTATTTGAGATAATTTATGAAATTATATTTTGTTCAATTTCATTCTCATTCAATTTTTTAATTTGTAAGATTTACTCCTCATTATTTTAATAAACTTGAGAAAAATAAAACATTAATAAGTTATTTTCCAGCTCATTTTCCATGACATAACCAAACACTGAAAATTGTTTTCCAACTTATTTTCCATTACACTACCAAACATCGGAAAATACTTTTCCGGAATTCACTTTCCCGGGAATTTATTTTCCAAAAAAAAACTACTTTCCAGCAAACAAACAGGGTCTTGGTTGATGCTTAGTTTGACCAAATCAAATTCAATCTTATTGATTTTAAAGATTTAGAGATTAAGGAACCGAAATTGAAGATAAAACAGATGTTTAGTCTCTTTTATTTGTTACTCAAAACTTTTTTATTTAAGTCCTTTCAATGCTTTTGGTGCTCAATTACGGATCCACTTCAATTTTCCAAGTACAAAACACAGGAAAGAGAAGACAAACATGAAGTTGGTGGTTCAGCTCTGATGGGCAAAATCCGTTGCACTGACAATATCACATGAACTTGAAGGCTCTATCTCTTCACTCTTGATTTTCGTGCTGGAAATATTTACTTTTCGAATCAGATTTAAAACAGACCATTTATCCCTGAACTAGTATACCCACAGGAAACCGCGTGATATCCTTTAGAATTCAAAAACTGGATGATGATACGAGGGAGGAGACCGTTTACCGGCAGGATAAGCCTCCAAGGGTCTTTAACGTTATACCAACAACAACACTATAGGACTCATAGCATTGGTGAGCCTTCGAGTAACACGACCAGACCTATCCAAAATAGTTTTGGAACTAGAATGCTTCACAGAGACGGCAATTGATAGACAGAACTAACCAGAAAAGAGGAAAGACAGCAAAGTAATGTTTGATATCTTCCTTGATAAAATCAAGTGTCTGCAATGCACAATTGAATGTCGTGCTCAAGAACATTTAAAAGGAAGGAGATAGCTGGTTGGCTTGGGCTGGAGGCTGGAGGTCGAATGTCTTATGGTTTGGTATGATTTAGCCCCGAAGTTTCATGGGCGGATAATAGCATGGGGATTTCTACCCCAAGACATCGTATAGCATTCCTTTGCTCCTGCAGCAGTACTTTTTTATGCCATAAAATGTAGAAGGATACGATATCTCATTGGAAGGATGACCGCGATTTCTATTGAAGAAGCACAATCCTGTCAGTTTCGATATAGAAATCTAATCTTTAAAGGGACTCAGCATACCGTGAAGCAATACCCAGGTTCAAAATTGTGCTAGTTGTCCATCACCCATCCTCGCGTTACAGCATTATAGAGATTCATCCATCAGGACCATCGCCATCCAAACCTCTGTCCTGTTGTGTTCCGATGCTGCATATTAGTTTCATTAATGAGGTACATGATAGGTTCACTGGCTCAAAATGGACATGGTAGGTTCACGGGTTTTAATTGAGTGGACCACAATTTTTGCAGGGTTTGACACGGCTCAAGCGCTTCATCATCTTCTCACAAAGCATTCAAACTCAGGCCACGCCTAGTACCAGGATATGTTGCCATAATAATGCGAGTCTCACACAGTACAGAACAGACTACACTTAGAGCAACAGCACCTTGTTTAAGAAGTCGGAAAGCTACTCTCCACGAGTAATGGCATGTTAGAATAAAACAGCAAAAGAAATCATGAAAGCTCTAGAAGTAAATGACAATATTTCAACATGTAATCCTTAAAAAAACAGAATATATAGGCCAAGAGCATTAACCTCTTCATAAATGACAATACCTGATTCATACCTTCATTCTAATGGATCCAAAACTCGTTATATCTCAACTTGAAGCCATCTACTTCTGTTCAGCCATTCTTCCATCAAATTGTCGGAACCGACAGTGATGAGCTCACAATTGATAACGTTAAGCACCAGCAAGCTTTCTGAATCATCTAACCCCTAAGGGTTCCAATAAAACACAATTCTAGTCCATTGAAACAAATTCATGAGTTGATCTATAAAACATTCCCTTTTACATACGATGTGATCTGTTCATTGTCATATTTTCAAAATTTATCTGGCCTTCAATTCTATATCATAATTTCTTTGGAAACCCTTAATTTAATGTCTGCTGAGTGAGACATCCACTCCTCTTGTTGACAGGTTCATGGAATAAAGCTTTTTATCCTATCAAACTAAAATGGTATCCAATAATCACGTTTCTGTTAATCCTATACGAAGTTCATTGTAGCAGCATCCCTACGTCCCAGGATTCAAAGGTTAAACCATCTCATGCTGTAAAATCAGGATCTCTTCTAATGTTTAATGCATGACCTGCAAAACCACATCCACAGAAATCATCCAGAAACTTTGCTGGTTCCTAACATATGATCTTTAAGGATAGCCCCCAAGCTAGAAGCAGAAAGATTTTTATGGAATGCTAATGAAAGAGCTGCTTGGTATTTCTGGTTGCAGGAATAGAGCTAGTGGCTTCATTGGGGTATGTTGAGGAGCAAGCAGCTCTTCTGACCGGGCTAAAGACCAGTAAACTTATTTGCACAGGGAGCTAACAATATGACATTCATGTTAGCTCTAGTTTCTTCTTCTTCCCTCTCATGAGGAATGCTTGTGCATACTGGCAAGCAATGGCATTCTCCTTAACGGCTCTATAGAGAGTATCTGCTTACTCTTATTATTTTGATACAATGTGTTTCATGACTTTACGGAAGAACCCAAAACACCTAATGGCCAAGGTTCACAATGACGCTAGAAGAACATCCAACATAAGTTAAGACAGTAGACACTTGAGACATTGTTAACAAACTTCAACAGCTCAGATGTGACAGTGACATAGGTGATCTGCACCAGCACAGCCCTCGGGAGGAAAAAAATTATGAGCAGGCCAGTATTCATTTTCAGTTGAGACACCACTATAATAAAGCTAGATTTCTGCCCAATACATTTAAGAGCTACAATGGCATTGCAGCCAAATTTTGCTTCACCATTCACGTCATACAACAAACTACTGTGTTCAATTTTTTGCGAGAAGGAACCTGATGACAAAACGGGTAGCATGGGAAATCCAGAACTCAACATTCAGCATATGCTCAAAATTTCAGATGACATGGCGAACTTCAAAGAAAATGCAACGATAATTTATACATTTCCATACAGTGATCTATTAGCTACACACAGACAATTTGAAATCAACAACAGAGAACATGAACAATTGCTGAAGAAAAACAGATTATAAAGAACTACAGAAGCTGGGCACTGGGACCTGTATCAGTTCAAGTGTCCTTATCTTTTCTAGTAAAAGCAGATGACCTGAACCAAGGGATCCACACTGAAGTTGTCTTCTGATAAAGCCTGTATGCTTCAGCTCTGTACTCCTGTTTCAGCATCCGCTGTTCTACAAGCACGGTAACATATGCCAAGCACATACTATTAACAAAGGCCCCAACGAAAGCCCATCCATGTCCCAGGTTCCATGCAAATATCACCAGTCCCCACCACCACAGCTGCTCCCCAAAATAATTTGGATGCCGTGAGTAACCCCACAAGCCCCTATCAAGATTTGGCACCGTTGGTTTTCCAAGCTCTTTTAATTTGTCGTTTCTTGTCACAAATTCATGAAGTTGCGTATCAGCAAAGTATGCAATCACAATTCCACACAAGCATACAGCGACAGCAACAAAATCCCAGACATTCAATGGCTTATCAACTGAGTGAACAATATAGAATGGGAGACATATACCAACCAGAAACATCTGCAATATTAGAGATCACCAAATAAGAAAAGAATCGCCATTAAAGAGCTTGTGGCTGAGAAATTTCAACTTTCTGCAACAATTCATGGCAGACTAAACACACAAGACATCAACATAACAAGTAAAGCCAAAATACTTTGAAAAGCTTCCAGCTAGTGAAATCTCATTGTGGCAATTCGTCAAGCAGTTTTAACCAAATTCAGATCAGTCAATTATCCTCAATTAAGAACCAAATTATCAATACAAATAAGCAAAGATACAATCATACATTACCTGCTGAGAAGCATAGACAGAAAAGAAGGAAATCCACCACCAATGCTTGCCATACTGGCCACGCATATCAGTGAACCTCCAATCCTCTCTGACACCCCATTGCCACTTTTCCCGCCTAAAGTAGTTGTGGGTAAGTCTCAAACTCCAAATCCATGTCAATGCTATCACAATTCTCGACCTCCACAAGTTATATTGGGCCAAAGGGTATGTTGCATAGTAATAAACGAGCAACATTGGTATCACAGTCCAATACAAATCTATCATCTGCAGCACCCACAAAAAAAAAATTCAATAAACGAATCCAAGAAAACAAAAGGAAACAAAACTTGATTGGAAAATGTAATACTAATAACGTGGTAACATACCCAGTGGCTCTTTTGGATTTGACTGATGATCCAGAAGAGAACATTGACATTGAAGAAGAAGAGGGCGTTGACCAAAAGAAGAGGGTGGTCGACGCACCATGACCAGAAAGGAGAGAGTGTAGTGCCATCTACGGTGCTTGTTTTGTAATGGTTAATGAAGTAGAGATAGAAGAGAATTGAAGGAAGCGGAACCAAGAAAGAAACAGCTGCGTGCTTCAAATTACTAGCAGTGCCCATGATGTGTTTTATGCTCTGCTTTGGATACCTACCTATGTTAACACAAGAGGCCTAAATTTATAGCTATTTGTTCCGAAAGGTTCCAAGAGGAAAAGTGCTAGCTAGCTAGCTAGCATGGCATGGTGTTTTGAGATTACTATTTCTATTTAAGATACCAGATTTGATTCTCTTTTATGCATGGTGGTGGCTGTGGTTTCCCACACTCAATCAAGCACTGGTGGCTGTTAATCATGATTATGCCCTACCTTCTGTTAAATGCCTGTTGCCAATTGGATGCATATTACGATAAGAATTTATATCGTGTTTAAGATAGTTATATAAATGCTTTTTTAAATATTTTTTATTTAAAAATATATTCAAATAATTAAAAATTATATATATATTTTTATTAACCCATCAAAATGATAATGATAATAATAATAATAAAATATGAATTTGAATTCTTTTTTAAAAAATTAAAAATTTTAAAAAATACAATCCACACTCCCAAATAATATTTTAGTCATTAGTTAAAATTTTTGTCAGTACTAATGACATTTTCATCATAATTTAATCTATATGGATTCAAATTAATTGGAGTGGATGTTTTTATATATATAATTATCTTATTTGATAATTTATGAATATAGTATAAATATTAAATCCGATTCAAAATTAATCTGATATATACACACACACACACTTCAAGTATACAAATTATTATTTTATTTTAAAATAAGTAACAAGTAATATCTAGATGACAAATACACATGCATATCCAAAACCCGATAACCTAATGAAATATGCAAGGATATAATAGAAACTCAGTACGTGGATACTCCATTACCATTCCTATTTGGGATCCGACTTCGGCCTAATGTTTCAGCATAAAAGTGATGCAAGTTTTTAATGATAAACTTAAACCACTAATTTGTCATGAGGGGTAAGAAAAAGGTAGTTCCACGTTATAAAATTGGCTGGCCATCTCCGATGAAGGACCTAGTGGGAGCGCCTTTCAGTATTTTATTCGCGAATTGGGAGCCTTGGAGGTTGGAATGGACCTAATGGAAAGGATTGTGTAATTCTACAGCCATTTTGGATGATAAAAAGAGAAGGAGAAAAAAAAAACGATTGCCACTTGTAGTTTACTATTAAAATTGCCCGTTTATCCTTTGAACTAACCACTTCAGTATGAGGTTAGGACAGTAGACATTTTGGACTTGTCCCCATGTCAAACACAGGGCAAGTGTTGCTCATCTTTTTAGGAGAAGATCTGATTGTATGGATCATGTAATGGTGCAGACTGTCGATTGCATGCCTGGCATTACCCATGAACCGTAACATGATAAAAGTCCCAGCTAATCCAACCACAAGACAACTGCGCCTGTCACCCTTCCAGCACGCTTGACACCAAATCACCGATTGCCAAGGGGCATCAGGCACACCGAAAAACTGCAACATAATCAGACCTCCAGCAATGGTGAGAATCCAAAAAGGTGACCGGGAGTATATATTTTGACTAGTTTTTGGCCGATTAAGAACCCAGCAATGATTGTGAGGCGTGCAATGCAAATTCATGGGACACATAATATATATAATTATGAGATTTTTACTATGATTGTGGTGTCTTTAATGATGTTTACAGGCTATGGTGGTATGCTTTAATGATGGCATCCATTGTATAAAAACCTTCCCTGCTCTGGTCCCCCACTTCCGATCCTTTGGTTCCGCCTCCATCCATGAGTTCTTGCAAATACCCGCAATCTCCGCAGAAAGATGGCAAACAGCTTTAACTGTTGGCTGACACACCGGGAGTGAAATAAACATAATCACAAGGTCACGCCCAGTAGAAATTGCTCAAAACATTTTAATAGAACTTAAAGCAAACTACAGGGACCACATTTTAAAGAGGTAGTTTTAGTCTTAGCCCTGCATAGGTCGGCGAAATCGGATTCTCCTAGCATGTAGAGGTTGGTAGAGAGTAGCATCCGAGACCATGCTAACTCATTTGTGCTCACCGCACTATCGCCGCAAGGAATCAAAATGAGCAAAAGATAAAGAAAGATATACAACCGATGCGCAATAACTTCGGCACCTCCACTTGCAAAGAAAGGGCACCCGAACACCTCTCTTCACAGGTAAACTCTATCATCTAAACGTGTAAAGGATAGAGGGAAATTTTTAAGTACTAAAAAGAACCAAATTAAATGGAAAAATTCATGAATGAAATTCAAATAAAAAATGCGGGAAAAAAAATACATAAAACTGGAAAAGAAGACACTTAATTAAAGAGCAAGAGCCTCCTTTTACTCATATTCTGTCCCTAAAAAATGAACTCACAACACAAACACACAGGTACAGATTGACTAGATATTCAGAAATAGTGAAGATGCAAGAACATAAAAGGAAATGAATAGAAAAAGGTGGAGAAAGAAGGAAGAAGAGGCCATTAAAGAGCACATAAGATCTTGCACCTGACTTGAGGGCAACCTAACAGTACTCAAATATACTTGCCCCCTTTCACAATATCTTTTTTTATTTCTCGTTGAATCCATTTCACAAGAAGCCACTGCAAGATGAAAAAACAGCAATGAATAACATTGATCATATACACCAGTTCTACCACAAATAGAATACTTGATTTAGGTAAATATTTACCTGGACCCCCAAGATAAGAGGAATAAATATCTTTCCCCTGTCATTTGACTCGGATCCATTAACCAACTTCTCGTCAACTAAAAGAGATTTCTTCCCATTTGTTGCAACCCCAACAATCTCTTTTACCAAGCTCGGAATCCAAGCATCCCCATTTGGGAGAATCTGCAACTCAAAATTATAAGGAATTTGCAACAAACCTTTTAAATGAATGAATAAATTATCAAAAATTCAGAGCATAAAGAGTAAACCTTTTCATCATTCTCATTTTTGTTGCATCTCCCACTGTTTTCAACCAAACCAACTGGAACAGCAGAATCCTAGACACATCAAAAGCAAGCAAATGATTGATTACATAAACAGAACACTAAGAACAAAAAAAAAATATTTATCTTCCCTGTTTACAGATACCATAGAGATGGATGTGCATTTTACATCATTGTAGATAATCTTCAAATACAATTACGGGACACCAATATCCCATGAAGAACTGGAAAGCTAATTTAGTTTCTATTAACGCCTCCTCAAAACTATAGCAAAGATAATTCTCAAAAAGAAAGAAAGAAGTTGAAGATGGTGGTTCTGCATTTTCATCACTATAGTCGATTTCCAAATATGAATCCAGGGCATCATTCTCATCCCATGAAGAATCCCATTCACTAATGAACCACAAAATTAGTATGGTTTCTGTAACACCCTCTCCAACTTCCAAGTTAATTAGCTGCTTAGACACCAAATGAGCACATCTCAATCTCATGCATCCAACACTGGAAAATACATTTTTTGATTATCCCATGAAGAACTGAAGAGCTAATTTAGTTTCTACTAACGCCTCCTCAAAACTATAGCAAAGATAATTCTAAAAAGAAAGAAAAAGGTTCAAGATGGTTCTGCATTTTCATCACTATAGTAGTTTTCCAAATATGAATCCAGGGCATTATTCTCATCCCATGAAGAATCCCGTTCACTCATGAACCACAAAATTAGTTTAGTTTCTGTGAAACCCTTTCCAACTTCTAGGTTAATTAGCTGCTTAGACACCAAATATGCATATCTCAATCTCATGCATCCAACACTGGAAAATACATTTTTTGAAGTAAGAAATTTCCAATCAATTCACAGAACTCTGAAATAGAGATTATAAAACATCACAATATTTCAAGCACACTTTATAGCTTGAGTAGCATGACCTTTCCTTACAGACATCATAAATGATCTTCATTTACAAACTTCAGATCCAGGACTAGGAAATTATTTGAAAAGGCAAAGTCTTCCCTTCCCTCTGATAATAACAGCGCATCTAATTTTCTAAACAGAAAAGTATTTTTTTCTTGAAGTAATATCATACAGAAAAAATTTCCTTTCCAACACAAATCTTTAATATTTGCCCAAACTCCACTGTAACTTGTGAAATGCCAAGTTTCAAACTTGAAAATATTTTGACAATTCAACAGATAAAGCTATGCAAAGCAATAAAAGGAAAAACTTTTCACCCTCAGGATATCTCATGATAATATTTTTAAAGCATTGCTTTTGAAGGATGCAGTGGAACTCCATAGACAATTGGGATGAAATTAAAGAAGACAAATCTGGACAGAGTAAAAAAGAAAGAAAGAAAGTCGAGAATCGCTTTGTGAATAAAAGGGAACAAGTAGTCATGGCATATCTGGCTCAAAGGGATACAAGAAATTGGGATGATTGGCGAGTGCTCCCAGACTGCACTATCGTGCTTTACCTTTTCTAGTGGTCAAGGCAAAGAGCTCCAACCGACTTCCACAGTGACAATACAGAAATAAAGGGGGAAAGGGCTAAATTAACTGCATTACATAAGCCACCATCATGCCACTCTCCTTCCCACTAGTCGTGAACTTGATATTCATCTGAGATTCTCAATTTCCCTAGGAACCTCACCTCTTCCTTTGCTTTTAAAGCACCAGATAAAATTTATTTTGAACTCTCCATGATTTCCTCAAGCTACCGAATTAAATTGCCTTGTATACCAGCATAAGACATTCTACAACATCCAAGTAATCATAAATGAGAAATTATTAGTAATCATCCTTACTTAGGAAGCCTATATCCCCAATGCTCTAGCTTCCTGGATTCTATCTTCCCCCAGAGGAAGTAGAAGTGTTCTTGCTAAATCATATCAAGAGACCACTTAGATGTAGTCACTTGTGACTTTTGTCAACAGGAACTAAGGTTGATTACTGCTTAAAATAAAGATATCATCTCCTTTCCTTTAACATCACGATCAAGAGCACTAGCATCAACATTTAACAGCCTCCTTTCTCTAATGCCCCATCCAGTCCTCTGTAATATGTACCAACTTCACCTACCATGGTAATCCTCATCATCCAGAATGAACATGGATGTCATGGTTGAAGAAAAAGAACTTGAAATTATTTTCTAAACAATTCATGTGTTCGATATTAATGAGAATTGAAAATGGAAGATACTTTGAAAATATACTCAATAACCTAAAGATTATTTTACCATTTTGTTTATTCCTCTGATAATAAATGTTCATTTAAAGTATCTAAACCACATTTGTGGGTGTGCATGTTGCTAGAAGCAGTAAATAATTGGCAATGCAGGAAAAAGAATGAATTGGCTGAAGCAAAACAACAAATCTCCAACTTTAGCATTCCTTTGGATTTGTCAACAACCAAACATGTACATTTGAACTGGAGAAAGTTGCAAAGACCATGGTATAAGTTTTTAGTATCTTAGTGGATAGAAAAATGAAGGTATGATTCTCCATTAATTTTCTAACAAATGCAAGTAGAAATCTCTTGAACCATGGCATCACGAACCTCAAGTTTCTTAGAAGGTTATAAGATCTCCCACTTACTCAGGAGCTAAGTAATTAATCACATTGCATGTCCTTTTTTTCCATGTTGAAAAAAAATGACAGCAAAAGAAAATGAAATGGTGGCTCCATCTATAGCATTGATCATTAGCGTAAGATGGTCTAATGCGCACCCATGAATACATGCATATGGGCCTCTGGGAGAGGGTGCGTATTTATTTTAGGAGAAATAGTGTATGGAAAAAAAAAAAAAAAAACCAGCTCACTCCGCTAGTTGCAGTTTGCAACAGATTATCAACATGCATATGCAGTAAATTATGCACTTATCATTTGGAAACAAGTCAGCATATTGTTGCATATCCGGAGTGCCAATGAGAAGCTGTTGCCCACTAAATTTAAAAAAACAAAAAGAAAAGAAAGAACAAAAACAAGAGAAGTGGGTTTATAGACATATTAAGAAAAACATGCACCTCAAAATCTCGTTTCCTAATCTGTGCTCCCATCCGAATAGTCTTCAAAACAGCCTCTGATCTTCGACCACAAAAGACATCATAACTGAGATCGTCTGGTGGGCAAAGCTGAGCATGAGTGAGGACAAGCAAACTTTTGTTCCATATTTCTTTTCCAAAACTATCAGTTATAGCACTAATAATCTGCTTATCCAAGTCATCCACTCTATATGCATCCAAGCGGTCAACATAGAGCAAAACATTTATAGTCTTATTCAATAGGAACCTACATAAGCAGACACATCAACGCCCAAAGTAAAATCAATGTACGGTCACCACATCTTTAATCCAGGAATGTTAAAAAAAGGAACAGCAGAAGTAATAATTTGGTAGGAATCCAAGTGAGCTCAAAACATAAGATTCTAGTAACACTAACCGTTTAATCAACTCCAGAGCTTGGTAGTTGACATAACCACCTTCCACAAGGCCTGGGGTGTCAATGATGTTCAACGTGAATCCAGCCCTGTCACCTGAGACCATGACTGGTCTGAATCCCTCTGACTGTAACGCAAGCATTGTTATTATCAACGATATACAAATATATAGAGCATGCAAAGACCACTAGCTGCCAAAATCACAGGAAATTGGCTACCTGGAAGGAGCTCACATTGACCACTCGCTCTCCGAGAAGAGAATTGACAGTGGACGACTTCCCAACTCCACCTTTGCCCATAACAAGTATGGTCATTTTATTAACACCCTGCAAAAACATATAGTCCAAGACAATAAATAATTATGAAAACTGAAACAATTAATGAAGAAGTTGAACAAATAATTTGAATTAAGAGACTGAAAAATGGAACCTCTTCCTTTAATTTGGCAAACAATTCAACAAGTTTGGACTGTGTGGCAGCAGGGAATTGGTGGAACCCTTGCCAGTCACGAAGTATAGACCCCATTGATGCCTACAAACGAAACACAATTAAAAGATGAAATTATTGTCAACGCTAACAGCTAAAGAACAGAAAAAGGAAACAAATGTGTGGAATAAACCCTAAACCCTAGAGAGTAATAATAAAAAGAAAGCAATGCGAGTCAAAACAAACGAATTAGAGAGAGTGAGAGAGTATGATGGCTACTGACCTCTTGATAGCGTCGCTAAACTGCGCAGAGGCGGGAGAGAAGGGAAAGACAGAAAGACTTGAGGGGGATTGGGTTTTGCCTTTGCTCTGTATTTGGTGCAGTGTAATGGATTGATTACCTTATCAAGCCGAAGCCTTTTCTTTTTTCTTTTTTCTTTTTTCTTTTTTTTTTGGGTTTGGTGCAGTGTATCTCCTTGGCTTTATGTTTGACTCAAGGTATACGATTCACCGCCCTAAAAAATGACGCACCTATTCCAAGCAATGCAAAGTCTCTCTAATTCTTTTTTTTTTTTTACATAGAAAAAGGAAACTTGTTTCAATAAATAAATAATTAATATCTTATATGCGATACATATACTCTCGTAATATTGCAATATTATAGAACTTGCATTGTAGAAACAAATATTAATAGTTTAAAAATACGTGTTCAAAAAATTTTAATTATTAAAAAAAAATGCTACAGGGAGGCTTGATGCTCATAAAATGAAGGGGGAAAATCATATGTCCTATTCCACACACTAAAACCAAGCCTAATAAGATTTACATACCAGGAATTATATTATTTTTTTTAAGTAACAAACACTGGGTTTATGGTAATTATATGGATATGATTATTATTTATTATTTCAATTTCACACTAATTATATTTTTTTCTCAGTGCTTCTCAACTTTGGGCTTAATGCTACGAGTCTACGAAATACTAATTAGTGAAGAAAAAGAAGAGTCCAGGTCCACGCTGAGCCCAAATAGAACAAGAGAAGGTGCTTGGGGCTAAAGCCTAAAACCAACGGACCATTTTAGGCAAGGATCCAGAGACTCCTAATTGAGCAAGATCGTCGTCTCCACCACCCTTATTACGCCTCTAGGAGGAAGAGACCAATCCCAATCCCTATTGTCTTCCAGGAGATTGTTCTTTCAGGTCCGAAACACAGGAAATCCAATCAGATTCTCTGATATTTTTCAGAAGCAAAAAAAGTTAGACAGAATGTCAGTTAGGTTATTGAAGAGAGTCCTGAAAGAACAAGAACTACAACAGCAACAGCATCATGATGAGTCTGAGGAGGAAGAAGGTGAATCTCCTTATTCGGGAACTCGCCCTGCAATAAACCCATTTGACCTTCTCAATGATGATGACGTTGATCAGGTTTTATTCACCAATCCTAGCGCCTATTGTACAACAATTTTAACTGATCAAAACCAGAAAGTTACCTATTGCTTCATGACTATCTTTATTGCTTTGTTGTTTATATCCTTGTTTTTATGTTGTTTATGATGTCTTAATAATGGGTATTCAGTGTTTGGAAAGGTGCCCCAGTATGTATGTTACCTATTGTTTATGCATGTAGTTTTCCCTTTTAAGTTTCAACGTGGGCATTCAATACCTTCCTATGATGTATTGTTGTGTAAAACCTGCCCCTTTGTAAAATTGTGATTAATCTCTTATGAAATTGAGTCTCTTTTGAGATTTTAAAGCATAAACTGTAGTAGGGCAACACCCAGAGGCACTATGTTTTGATAAACCATGAGCCTTGTAGCTAGCAGAAAAACTGAGACTGAAAAAAGATGCTCATGCCTTTTCATTACAGGACGTCCAATGCAGTTGACCCATTTCTTTTGCAATATGTTTAGTTTGCATGGTATCCTTTACATCCAATCCAGTTTTCATAGAATCCACTACAATCAGTTCAGTTTTGTAGCATTCTTTACATTCGGTTCAGGTTTCATGCGGTTTCCTGTGGCTATGTATTTTTGCCTGCTTATGAAGGACTATTACAGTCTTCTTAAGCACTTGGTTCAGCTTTTATAGCATCATTTACAGTATTTTTCGACTGATCTTTTTATCGGATATGTTACACTCCCCATCTTGTGCTTTTGTTCACTGGCCAAATTGCTCTGGAGTGTGAAGACTTGGTTAAATATCAAGCATATTGATGCATTCATGTGAAATTTTGAAGGACATTTGACTTTGAGAAGATATGCTAACGGTGTATTTGCAAGTTTATCTGGGAGATTTGTTTGTGCAATTTTTGTTCCTCGTTTTACAATTGTTCTCAAGGATTACTGGTGGTTGTGAAAGGAAAGAGTGCAATATCTACTTTCCATTTACTTTCAGTTGCTAATGTTTGATTTCAGCTGCAGGAGAATGAACCAGAAATTGATGATGAAATGGTAGTGGGAAACAATCACAAACAAGAATTGTCTGGGATGAAAAGCATGGCTGGTGCCATTTCAACATCCAATCAGAAATCAAAGAAAAAGAAGAAAAAGAAAAGCAAGACTGGTTTGTCTTCAGTTACAAATAAAGTCAAAGAACCTTTTGATGACATGTTAGATACTTTATCCTTGGATGTTAATTCTTCAAGACATCAACCTTGCCCCACCAAAACCAAACCAGAAACTTCCAAACTTTGTGCAGAATTTGTGAAACAGTGTGCACCTTCCGCCTTACAAGTGGATCCGAAATGTTTGAATCCTGAGAACGAGCTAAGGAGAATTTTTGGTTCTAAGGTGGTGAAATCATTTGAGAAAAGTAATCAAGCCAGCAGTTCTAGACAGGTTATTGGAGGCAGACGTGGAGCCCATCATACTAGAAGGACTATTTTAGTCTCTCCATCAGAACATTGGCCTCGGTGGGATGGATCTTTATCCATGGAGTTTTTGGAAACTAAGGATGGATACCACCATTTTAGGTGAAGAATGTCCTTGCTTTATTTCTATATTTCCCAGATTATGCATCTGTCGATATTATGATGTCCAATCATTACTGATAGTTTCTTCATTCTCTCTTACTGAATGTATATTCTTTATTCTTGTTGGCCTTTAGGGGACACTTTCTTGTGAATGGTAGCATTCACTTTGGGAATTTTTCATTTTTAGTCATGGGTTTATCTTGGTTATCAAGAAACATGCTTTTAGTGCATTGCTAGGATTTTTTTCTTTATTGGGCTGGGGAGTGATCATAGTGGGGGGATGAAGCGATGATATTATGTCTTTAAAGTTTAACCCACCTGATGAGACTTTGAAAAGGTACAGTGATCTCTAAGACACTTTAACCAACAGTCTAGTTGCAAGCAGCCCTAGCATTTTGTCTTTTGCAATTTGGCTGCGGACAGAGCATTATCATTTGTGTTTGTGAACTTATTCTGAAATCTGTGTAAAGCATCTTACTTCTGCATAAGTTGTGTTCATTTTCTATATGGGCTACTAAATATGGTTTTTTTCTATATATTTGTCATTTACATGGATTGCAACCATTTTTCTCATGTTTTTTTTAGAAAATATTGCATCTCTGCCTATCATTGAAGTTATCGATGGTTTAGTTCACATGTAAAAAATTCTAATATATTTATTTTCAAACTCATTGCTCATGCATGTCCTGATTCTGTATTGTTTTATTGACACAGGTATGTTCACTCATCTTCCTCTGATCAAGCGCAGAGGACATTTGAAGCTGCCAAGGCTATTCATGATCTGAATGGCATAGCAAGCATTCTGTTATACCACCCTTATCACTTGGATTCACTTGTAACAATGGCAGACTATTTTAAATTTGTGGGTGAGAATCAAATGTCAGCCGATTCTATTGCGAAGAGTTTATATGCCTTGGAATGTGCATGGCATCCCACATTCTCCCCCTTGCAGGCAAATTGCCAGTTGAAGATCTGCCATGAAACGAACAAGCCACTGTTTACAACACTTTTCACTCACATGAAAAACTTGGACAGACGTGGATGTCATCGTTCTGCTCTTGAGGTTTGCAAACTGTTGCTTTCATTGGATTTAGATGATCCAATGGGGGCCATGTTCTGTGTTGATTACTTTGCTTTGAGGGCTGAGGAGTATGCATGGTTGGAATGGTTTTCTGAAGACTATAAAAGTGATAACTCCTTATGGCTGTTTCCAAATTTCTCATACTCTCTTGCCATTTGCCGGTTTTATCTTGAGCGAGAGGAACCCTCAAAAGATGCCGATACTTGTGCTACAAAGTCTAACTCAGCTGATTTGATGAAGCAGGCTTTAATGCTTCACCCGTCAGTCCTTAAAAAGTTAGTGGCCAAGGTACCTTTGAAAGATCAGGCATGGACAAACATAATAAAGCATGTGTTTTTTCGATCAGAGAAAACAGGGTCTGCGTCCTTGGACCATCTGATTAACATATATGTAGAGAAAAGTTATATCATATGGAGGCTTCCAGACTTGCAAAAATTGCTTCGTGTCAGTGCTCTACAAGTGATCGAAACTCTAGAACATAGTACCAGTGATGCCAAGGATTGGGCTTGTGTGAGAAAAGAGGCCTTTTCATCTGAGAACAATGAGTAAGTGTTTTGAATTATGGACTCAGTTCCTCTATTCTGCTCCAACCACTTATTTGTTTCTGTTAATTATTGTTGTTGTTAATTGTTGTTTTGTCACAAGCAATGATGGTATTTATTGTTATTATAACTCATGTCCCTTGGATGACGGAATCAATTTTATGGTTGAGTGTCAATTTAGGGGTCTGCAGAATGTGATAGGACCATTGCATCCGGGTTTATTCAACTATTGGTATCATGTTTATCATGCATGTTTGAGTTGACATTTCTTTCTCTTTATAGGTACGGCCATTTGCTGGTTTCAGACTTTTCTGATACAGTTCCAACACTTCCACCTGAGAACTTGCAAAACTTCATGGTTGATCCAAGGATGAGGGAGCCTGAGCGAAATGGGGGACAAATTGCCAACCCACTTGATGGTGGCCCTGCTCCACGTGATGTTTCGAATCGCAATGCATTGGCTGTCTTGTTTGAATCCATGTTGCCATGGGTTAATTATGGGGGTAGAGGGGATGAAGGAGGCAATGAGGAGAACCAAGTTAATGAACATGAGTGAGATGACGAATGAATTAGCAATGTGCGTACTTTAAAAGGTAGAAATCGGAGAAGATAACTGAGATCATTGGTCTGAAATGCAGATATTTTTGGTTCGTGTCAGCAAATGAATTGCTGCGGTTTGATGTGAATAGAAGAGCCAACCATTCTTAAAACATTACCGAGTATTGATGCATACCAATTCCCTTTGTACAACAGAAGTAGATTATTTTCCTCCGCCGAGAACAGATATCATGTTTGCACTAATAAAAGTTGAGGGAAATTGTAGCCTGCTTTTTAGTTAGTCATCTTGTAGAAGGCGAGGTATTCATTTGGAGTACTGGAAAAGCAGTAGCTCATAACGTTTAAAATAGAAGTCGTTTTAATGGCAATAAACTCTGGGTTTTCTCTTTCTTTTCCTTTTTTAATTTAGCTGGACTGCCGTTTTAATGTCAGACCATGCATCAGTTCTTGAATGAATCGTTCCTTGTTTTTCAAATCCGATTGATTATTAGGATGGCCATCCATGACAGGGCAGCTGCGTGATCACTAACTCATTACTTAGGAGTTAATTGTGATTTTAAGTGTCAGATGACCTTCGTGATCTTTTCTTCCTGCCAAGAGCTGGTCACGAAACAACGAGGTTCAGGCAGAGTCTAGCTGCATGCCTCTCTAATTCTGGGCTAAACACTGAGCCAGCTGAAAAGAATAGTTAATTTTCAATGCAGAGCTCAAAAGTTATCACATTTAGATAATGTTAATTTTGATATGACGATATGCTTGACTTCAGTGCTGTAACTTGACAAGTCAACAAGAAAATATTTACAACTACATATGCATGCACATGCTGATGGTAAGCTCCGTGGCAGAATATAAGTTTGCAATTGGATTATCACGAAGATGGGAACTTTCTTTTTTCACTATACTTCGATTTACACATCTTAGAAAGCATATACTACAGAGTAATTTTGTGGAAACCACAAAGAAAATTGCTATTACTAGGAAGTACCTACTTTAGTCCATGAAGTGTTGTTTCAGGTTCCTTGTCCAAGGGCATATCTTTCAATCCCATTAATTTTATCTTCACAGTTTTCACACCTTCCCTAAAATCTTGATTTGATTCTTTTGGAATTGCAGACTTCAAATCAGCAGCTGCTGTTAGTGACTTGCCAAAGTTTAATGAGTTGGCCTTAGTTACAACTTTCCTTCGCTTGTACGTCAATGGCAGTAACTTTTTATCCTTAAATGCCTCCGAGATACTGGATTTACTCGATAGCTTCTCCGATTTTCTGATGCTGACATCACTCTCACCATTCTTTTGGTGTGAAGAAGAACCCATTAACGTTTCTTGCTTACCACTGCCAACATCTGAAATTGTGGGAACCACTTCTGGAATTCTTGGATGGATAGTGAGATGCTCTTCTTTTAAGGGTGTCATGTGCTGCTCCCCTCCCTGATATTGGATACGAAATGGGAATGATTCCAAGGATCTCAGGGAAGAGCCATTAAATTCTCTGCCCACATTTGCCCTCGGATTTTCACTACCAAAGGCATACGGCATTGCACCCACTGTATCCAAGGATGACTTGCATTCCTTATTCAGAAACCTTCCCATATCAACTCCAAACAATTTGTGTTTTCCTAAAACAGAATTGTCATCTAAAGATGAAGGTGTTTCCAGTTTCACTTTTCTTGTAGAGCTTTCTGGGTGATTACTGGTTACTCTACCACTTTCCTGTGGATCCATTAGAAACTGAGGTTGGTCCAGAGGAGAATAAACTCTGCTACCATCAGCCTTTTGCCTTAGAAATGGATATTCATGCAGGCTACCTGCATTCTGAAAGCATAGAGAAGCTGGTAAAGGAGAAAACTTAAAATCCCGTATGCCACGAGTCCCAGAAGGAAAGTTTGATTGCACTCCTGTTGGCACAATGTCTGATTGTTCCAGGTGAACTGAAGGAACTTTAGGTACAATTTTCAACAGTCCTTTGGGCAATGATCGATAGTGTTCTGAGAAGTCAGCCACAACCATCTTTGAATTGTAATTATGGAATGAATCATTGCCGGATGCCTTCATCTTTAGAAGCCCCTTTGGTCTGCAGTATGGAGCTGCAAATTTTGGCCTGTTGGCAGACAGAAAAGGTGGCCTGTCCTTTGCTGAATTCTCACTCTCCACTAGCTTCGTTGCCTTCAATTCCAAGTTGACCTTCTCACTTAACAGATGATCGTCATCAGGAGATTCATTTAGATCAAGCATGTTGATGCTCTTTTGTTTTCTCCTGTTTTTCCAAGTGAAAATATTTTCCTCAATACCAGGACTCATTTCACGCTGATCCCATAACCTTCTCATGTCTATAAACTTTTGTATCATCCTGTCATGGTAAGCTCTAAGCGAATGATAATATTGCTTCCTTTGTAAAAACTGCAAGCCTTCTCTGAAGCAAGCCACCTTTGGAGGGTAGAATCCAGCTTTCAATTTTTTGAAGAATTTATCCAAAGGATTCCCAAAATATATTTCACTACCATCAAAAAGTTCCTTCATAGTCAAGCAAAACGTCTCTTGGTCCATGTCTGGAAGGTAAGCTGACAGATGGAACCTTTCTTCCTCTGTTAAACACAAATTCCATGTGTCTAGAGATAATATTTCCCTCAAATCTGGAAGATCATAGAGCTCATATGGTATGCAGCACCACTGGCCTTCCACCATGCCAAGCTCACAGTTCAATTCAGCAAGTTCACAATCATCTGAATCATTCCCTGAGTCTGCTCCCAGGACTGGGTTATCTCTCATCAGCTTGACTTCACCATTGAAGACACAAGAAACTTTATCAGAACTTGAACTCCGATGGCAAATCTTCTGTATGCCCATTGATACAGAAAGTAGTGTGAAGACAATCCTTAAGTTACATGAACATATCGAATCCCAGATCTGAAACTTAATCACCAGAACTAATTAAGGTGCCTGAAGAGAAGATGACCATAGTCATCAAAATCAGCACAATTTAAATGAGAATTCCTTAGATTTTAAACCCCTTATGACAACACCAAAGAAACAGTTCATCAAAACAAAAGCGAATGAATATTCTAAATTTAGGAGTTGAAAATGCAAGTAAATTGGTGTTCTCAGCCATTGAAAAAAAAAAGGTGGCTGAAAAAAATGCAAAAATTGATCAACCAGCTCCAAATGAAATGCCTAGAATTACTATTAGCAATGGCAATATGAAGCATCTCGCGATACCTTCTACATTGCTTGCTGCTATAGTTGATATTTCAGTCCATGATTGCTGTACTAGAATCACATTCCTATATATTCTTATATATCCACAAACTCACAATACATGTACGCAAGTAGATACTTCTTCACATCTCAATGTACAGTTCATCTCCAGCGTGTTACCAGATTTCATTGGCATGAATTCGGGTACAACCCAGATCATTTGCAACACAAATTTTGGAAGACTCTAATCTTCAGAAACCGGCAAAGAAAGAAAAGATTAAAACCAAGTAACCAGAGAGAAAATGCCTCTGCTATATATATATAAACTTGCAAAATAGGATGGATCAAACCCAACATTCAAATAGCAACCTTTCCAGCTAATTACCCAAAACCATCAACAGATCATGGTTCCGAATCCATAACAGAGACCAGATGAATGGAAAAAGAAAAATCACAGTGAGAGAGTAGAGAATCAAACCTTGGAAGGGAAAACAGAGAAGAGGCGAAGCATATGAATTGTTAGCTGAAAATGGGGGTTTTTCTCTTCTACAGTAGTTGAAAACAGAGACCAGAAGTGGGCAAGAGTGCCATTTTTTGGGGGGGATAGGAATTAGGATAGTAGCTTTACATCTTTCTCTTTCTCTCGTACCTGTCTGTGCCGAACTTATTCCTTCTTTTGGCTTTGGATTTTTTCTTTTTCTTTTTCGGCTTCTTGGCCCTTCTACTGTACCGCAGTGAGCTTGCAGAATACCATCACCATAATTATCTGAAACAGTAAAGTCACTCTCAAATTTTTAATTAATTAAATTGCTTTCGAATACTGCTAATTGTGAGTGGCTCGTAATGGGTCAATGGTCAGAGGCCCAGGCCCACCCTGATGAGTGGCAATTTTAAGGGCGTGCTTTGTAATTATAAACATTAAATGGTTAAATGTCGAATATGCATCGTATTTATTAAAAAAATTAATTATTTTTTTTATTGTTTTAATGTGTTAGTGAGAAAATTAAAAAAAAAATTATTGTATTTCTAAATAAAATTATTTTTACCACAGTTTTAAAAACACTCTCAAAACTTATATTATGCACATAATATGAGACTTTCATGTGAAGATATACCTTGTATTATCTAAAAGCATTAACTACTAGGATATAATATAATTTTTATCTTCATAACTCTATTTTTATGTCCATGCATGTATGAGGATTATTATATTTAATTTAAATCTAGCTAATAAAGTTATTTAAGTTTGAATAACTAATCATTATTATTATAAGAAAATAGGACTCGAAATTTTGTTTAACTCGATTCAATTATCAGCAAATATAAGAAATTGGATATGTTACACTTCATATAAGAAGGTGATGAAAATTAATTTTTTTATCTTTGTTACTTTTGTAATTATATTAATCTCTTATTTTTCATGAGACTTAGATAATCTTATAAATTAAATTATAAAGTTTAATTCGTAATCAATCTAAATAGTAAATAATAAAGTTGAAAAAAATAATCAATTATAAAAAAAAAAACAAATCAATTGAGTTAACTCGTTGAAATAGTGACTCAAGTCACGAAAAAGAGATAATTTTATAGAAAGTAAATCAAGATAAATTATAATACTCAATCTCTAATAAATCTAATATTAAATAATAAAATTAAAAAAATAAATTAAAAGAAAATATAAAGTATTATTCAATGCAAGGAGGGGAATAATGATTTTTCCCAGTCAATTAATTTTTGTTAACTATATGCTTAGCCTAGCTAGTCAATTGAGTAACATGCTGGCATGGAGTCTACTCATAGTCTCATATCAAGTTTTATCTTGAATTAATTTAAAAATTGACATGATTAAACTTAAATAAAACTCAGCCTAGATAATTTAAAAGAAAATTTTTAAAAAAAACAATATTGTTCCATATAAAGAAACTTAGATGATAATATTTTAAAATTTACCCATTAAATCTACATCCGAATCTCAGAATCATGCTCTCAAGTCGTATAATCTTGGGATATTTTTTTCTCTCCTATTCTTTCCCTTCATTTTTTTACGCTCACTAATTGCACTTGAATGCTTTCTCACCACAAAGCTTATCCAAACTAATTAAACCTTATTTGTTTTTATATTTTTGAAATGATTTGAATTTTTTTTATTTTAAATTAATATTTTTTTAGTATTTTCAGATCATTTTAATGTGTTGATATTAAAAATAATTTATAAAAAATAAAAAAAATATTATTTTAATATATTTTCAAATAAAAAATATTTTGAAAAACAACCACAATCATGCTTTTATCTGATAACATAAAATATGAACTCAATTAAAATAAATTTCGTACATGATTCCGTGTATAAATTCTCTCACACTTGCAACTTAAATACAATATCCCCACAAAATCAATGGAATCACTCAAATTCCATTCCATTCCACTCCGCAACCAAAGCAAAAGGCATTTTATTTTGAAATCTGTTGAAATTGTCTTGCATGCATCAAACGATGTGAAGGCATCCTTTTAATAAAAAGAATATTAATCTCTGTAGATAAACAGGCTGCTCCGAAAATACCACCTTCGAATAAATAAATAAATAAATCGGCCGATTTGGGCGGTTACCACGGGAATAATAGCGGGGAGCTAAAATCGAAGTGACGTTTGGGCGGTGGAGGAAAAGTGAGTCTCCTGTCTTGCTGCCTTATAACTTGCACAACTCTGCAACCCCGACGCAATACAGTGAACCCCAATCTCCATCCTCAACACAACATGGACCACAATAACAACAATCCTTACCTACAGTTCGCGCCTGTTCCTCCCGCTTCTAGTAATGGACATGGGACGAATGGCAACAGTGAGTCAGATCTTTTGACTTTTGAGCTCATGAGTGCCTTTCGTGGTGTTTGTTTTTAATTAGAATCCAAATTGTTAATTATCGCTCTACTTCTATCAGGATCGATGGGGAAGATATGTGATGCTCTGAATCGATGCGGGAAAAGGGTCGAAGTGGCCACTAGGAAAGCAGAAGTCTATGCTGATAACATCTGGCATCACTGTGAGTTGTTATTTTCCCTTCCCTCTTCATGTTACCATCAATCAAGAGTCAGGACTAAGTAAATTCTTCTTGCCTGCCCTTAATATGCACAATCATTAAATTTAATGCCACTGCAATGTCGAGTGGAAAAACCTTGCATCGCCTCTTTTTACTTGGCTTATTGGGTTTATCTTTTCATCTTTAAGAAAATGAAGTCTCATAGAAAGGTGCCATCCAGCATTGCCTACGAACTTGCCTAGTATAAACATATAAAAGTAGGAGAAAGTCTCTTTGGTCCCCCCTCCCCTATCTGCTTAAATTTAAACACTGTGACTGATTGGGGATCACCTTGATTCACCAGCTTTTTTAGTGATGATCAAATACAAACTGAACCAACAAAATGGCTTGTTTTTTATTGCAAAGTCGAAGATGCTTATCTGGCCTTTGTTGAGAAACCAAGGGAAGGAACACTCTTCTTGACCTTTTTATAATTATTTTCAAGTAAATTTGGGGTCTATGAGAATGGATGAATGTGGAGGCATGTCTTCATAGAATGGATACGAGGAAAGACACAGGTTAATAGGGGAAAACAAATAAGGTATAAACAGACGGAATAGATTCATTGCCTTGGCTTTGAGAACCATTTCAGGAATACAAAAGCCAGATATTATTATTCTCCTCTAAAGGATGTTTTACAACCTTGAGGAGTTCATTGTTTCCGGACTTCAAGAAGGGAAGTGATCTTTGTAGAACTGATGCGGTACAAAAGAGATCTAAGAGAATTAAAAGGGGAGTAAGAAAGAAGCTGAGAAGTAGAAGAAAAGGAGACGAAAAAAATAAGAGAAAAGAAGAGAGATAGGAGGAGGGAAAGTTTGCAACTACGTAAATTTTATTAATTCATCAAAAACTGTCTTCAAAATGTAAGAAGATTGCTTATGAATAGCAAACCCTACCTGATCAATAACTAGGTCAGAACCCCAAGAAAAATAAACTAAAGTCTAATATAGAATAACATCAAATCCAGTAACAAAACCCAAATAAAAGTTCAAATAAATTAAACCCAATAACATAGGCTAAAACCCAATCTCCTAATCAAAGAACAACGGGTTAGGCTACCCTCCATCGTCTATGACCAAACACGGGTGTGAATTGTGTCTCGGGCCTATTGTCCCATCAAGAACATTGAGTTAATGATTTTTAGGAATGACACAAAGCACCCACTTTGTTTTGCGAGTTAAACCTGTACTTTTGGAAATTAGGAAGCCAATTTTTTGTTTTGGTTCTTTTGTTCATGTATTGCAAATTACTTAGTTTTAATTCTCAAATATGGATGCGATCATTTAGTTTCTCGTGTGTAATTTTGTGTTTTGAGAACAACAGTCAAGGTTAGTCCTAGTCTCACCGATGCGGCAATGGCAAGGATTTCTCAAGGGACAAAGGTACTCACTGAAGGAGGACATGATAAGGTATTCCAGCAGACATTTGAGGTCTTGCCTGGAGAGAAGTTCTTGAATGCATATGCTTGCTATATATCAACTTCCACAGGACCTGTCATTGGGACACTTTATATATCCTCCAAAAAGGTGGCCTTTTGCAGTGAGCATCCCTTCTGCTATTATTCTCCCACAGGACAGCAGCAATGGATGTATTACAAGGTTATAATCTTCTACTACATTTCTTGGCGATGCACTCGCCATCAATATCTCATTTCTGTTAATCTAAGCTGGATATCACATGCTTTTCAATGTTCTATTTCTTGAATAGAAAGTTTTTGAACAGTATTTAAACAAATTTTGCACATTGCAATTAGAAATCATTACAAGTTTCATTGACCTGAAAGCGAGAAATGATTGATGGGAACTCGTGCAATAACTATTTCTTTACAAGGCCCGTTTATTGTGTTACCTATTTCTAATAATTTTGCTTAAAACTTTTAGCAGGCAACTGATAAGGTTTCCTTTTACTTTCCAGATAGCATTTTCTGTTGTTTAACTCCCTCGATATATGTATATATAGGTCGTGGTGCAGCCTGATCGGTTGAGAGCAGTAAATCCTTCTTCAAACAGAATGAACCCTTCTGATAAGTACATCCAAGTTGTGACAACAGATGGTCATGAATTCTGGTTCATGGGGTTTATATCATACGACAAGGCACTGAAGCAATTATGTGAGACTTTACAGCAGTCTCGTGACTCTTCTGGGGTCCCTGTGGCACACAGTGAATGATCATGCTCCCTCCCGGTGGCATGCTTAACTTATGGAACAGAATATTGTGACGGTAATGTTTTATAAGTAGAATAATTTAGGTTGATCGTCAATGGACAATGAATGTTAAACAGAAATATTTGTGTTGACAATTTGCTTAGAAACCCACTGGTTACCTGATATATATATATATATATATATATATATATATATATATATATATATATGCGGACTGAGGTTGTTTGGAAGCATATCTAATTATGTTTTTCAAAAATTTTAATTTTTTTTAAATTAATTTTTTATATATTTTTTTTTATCTTGATATGCTAATATCAAAAATAATTTTTAAAACATGAAAATAATATTATTTTAATGTTTTTTTAAATAAAAAAACACTTAAAAAAAATATTTATCTCTATCCTAAATATCTCATTAAATTATGAAATACTTTTTTTTAATAAGGTCAAATAATCATTTTGTGTTGTATATATATCATAGTTATTAAATCCGGTTTGAGGATTGATCCGGCCATGGGAGAGTTAACCTAGCCACGGGGTCAGGTCCCGAGTCAACCTAGAAAAAATTAAAAAAAATATTTGAGATTTTAATATCATATATAAAAAAATTAAAAAATATTTCATGTGAATGTAGATTATACATAGCTATTCCACGTATAAAAACTAAAAAATATTTCATGTTTATGTAGTGTGTGTTTGTGTATATACATATTTCATGTGAATGAAAGATAGCTATATATAGCTAAAAATTTAGAAACATTTCATATAAATTAAGGCTATATATATATATATATATATATATATATATATATATATATAGCAATCCTACATGGAAAAAATTGAAAAATATTCCACATAGATATAAGCTATAAACATAATTATTTCACATGAACAAATTAAAAAATATTTTAAAGGGATATAAGCTATATAAAAAATTATAAGGTGAAATATTCACAAATTAATTTTACATGTTTTGGGGTTGATTAAAAAAATATAAAAAAATAAAGGTTGAATTTTATATGGGTTATATTAGGTCACCCGGGTTTTGACCATTTAAAACCTGTTTAAAATCCCCAGATCACCCGGACCGGATCAACCTGGGCCGGGCCAGGTCATATATATATAATTCATAATAATCAAAGATAGGATCAGGGTGGGATGTCCTCCGCAGTGAGCCATGAGGGTCATAACTGACAGTAACAGATGATGTCTCCATTATGACACGTGGGAAGCGAGAGCAAACCCAAAAAAGACAATGGGCTCTGCCATCACTGTTGACATAAGCCTGCACAAAAAGAAAAAGTCAAGAAAGTTTCCTTCCTTCTCCAGTTTGATTTACTTCCCTCACCTCCTTTCTTCTGTAGTGTAAACTCTCCCCTTTCCTCGTTTGTTACCTACTTCCTGGATATTTCCATTTTCTTCCCTTCTCCAGCAAGCAGGCAATGGCAAATCCTTTTTATTTTCCCACTCTTCTCTTACTCCTTGCTGCTAT
Organism: Populus x sibirica; assembly: GCA_019202695.1. Lineage (NCBI taxonomy): Eukaryota > Viridiplantae > Streptophyta > Magnoliopsida > Malpighiales > Salicaceae > Populus > Populus x sibirica. The sequence continues at coordinate 69,153 of JAGMVL010001927.1, forward strand.
CTCTCAGGTAAATTGCTTTCCAGTTGCAATCTCTATCTATTTATTCTAAAAAAATCCGATCGTTACCTCTCAGTTTTTTGTGTTCTAGTGGAGAGATATCAATGCCTGTTCGAATTCCCCCCCCCCCCAAATCTGGCGGTTGATTTTGTAATCAAAATTTAATTGCATTTGTTCGGGTTTAATTCTATTCAATTAAAAATACGAGAGTACTCTAATTCGTTGTAATAAATAATTTAATATAATCACTAAATAAATCGCATGTAGCTAGAATAAAATTTAAGCTTGTAAAAAATAATAATAATAAACAAGCATATAAACACATGCAAAATTAAACTAATCAAGTCTTGTTTCTTAAACATGCCTGTAAAGAAAGCATTATATTAGTCAGATTATGTAGTCCATTTGTTGAAACATCTAGATGCAGATCACGTTGCTATAATTGCATACTTTTGCAGTTTTATTGTTCGTACGCAAATGGATTGATTGTAATCAGTGTCTTATAATTTCAAGAACACTACTACTAAACAAAATCCATGAACTAGGAAAACATTCTAAAATATCTCTCTACAAATAACCTGAACCTAGCTCTAGAATGACTAGATGAAAAAAAAATAGAAACGTTGGGAAAAGCAGAGGAGAGAAGGCTGAAGAGCTACTGTTTTGTGTGTGCAGAACATCTTTCACTCAGCTCTTTTTTAAATTGATTTTTTTGAACTGAAACTAATGGAGAATTAATTCTGTTAATTACCATAATTAATTCTCTTAATTACCCGTCATAAAAAAATAAAAACCTATAGTTTTGCCTTAAAATTAGATGTTTTTACTTTGAAAATAAAATTGTTTAGGTAGATGATGTTTATTCTTTAGATTGGCAAAAAAAAATAAAATTCTTTATGGGTCTAAAATGCTCACATGTGACTTAACTTTTAAGCTCAAAGTCCATTTGGTCTAGGGTTTTTTTCTCTTAAAAGCTCTAGTGCTTTTCGGGTTAAATTTAAACTCTTCAACTTCATGCTAATAAAATATAAGAAAATCTTGCAATATTTCAATGCGAGATTGATGGTTCTTGGGTTTGCAAAACATGCTAATAAGAGGTTTTTTATATCAATTTTTTATTCACCCATAATTTGTTTTAATAAATGGTAGATGTTTGATTCCACTTTTAATTTGACTCAAATATAGCTATTAAATATGTTTTGAAATAAATTTATAACAGATTTAACTGCTTTTTAACACGTTAAAATCAGATGGATAATGACTTTGTTTCTGTATGCAAGTTCCTATATTTTCTGTGGGTGGAAAATTGATATTTTTGGAATATAGAGAAACTGTGAAGAAAATCTGTTAATAGCACAGATGGCTAAAGAAGCCAGGATTAGGCAAATAAAAAAAATACACGAAATTTTGATGTTTAGTTAAATGCACAGTAATCGGGGGTCTCTTTTCCTCGGCCAAACCTCAGATTGATTAGTTTCAGCTCTGTCATCTTTTACTGGGCAGTTTTAATCAGTCGTTTTTGCTGGAAGTGTTTTATTGCAACCCGCCATTTAAGTTAATAACAAAGTTATTGTTTTCTACTTTGAGTTTTTTTTATTTTTTTATGGAGCTTAATTAGTACTTATGCAAAAACATCTTTAAAGTAGGAATTAATTCATAAATATGACCTCGTGAATACAAATCAGTAGGAGGTCGTTATGTCGGTCCGCTGGTAAGTCTTATCTTTAATTAATTTCCATTCTTGGATTTTTTTTCCTATCTGTTTTGATTCTTGAATGGTTAGTATTCTAAATTTGAAGTTATTGAATGTTATGTGGTCAACAGGCTACTGCGGAGGAACCAGTCTCCAAGCTCAAACTCAACTCTAGGATCCTTCAGGTATTTTATTTAGCAGATCCCCTCTTTTTTTGTATGAATTTGTTGCATTGCAAATTATTTATTTTTCTTCTTCTTTCACTATGATTGTACAGGATTCAATAGTTCAAAAGGTCAATGAAAATCCCAAAGCTGGATGGGAAGCTACAATGAACCCTCAATTTTCCAATTATTCTGTGAGTGCTCGACTGGGCAGACCTTGTTCATTGGAGATTTAGAGACTGGGATTGTTTTAAGTACCTTTTTATGTTGTTTCATTAACTCATGTAGAGGCTGGCTCTAGTCTTTTATTCCATACAGCTAACATTTCCAGTTTCTTCGCTGCATAGGTTGGAGAATTTAAGTACCTTCTTGGAGTCAAACAAACACCCAGAAAGGAACTAAGAGGCGTTCCTCTTTTAAGGCATCCAAAATACATGAAATTGCCAATAGAATTTGATGCGAGAACTGCTTGGCCACATTGTAGCACCATCGGAAGAATTCTAGGTCACTTTCTACCTGCTTGCATTGCATGGTTCTCTGTTTTTTTTTTTTCTAATTAATTTTCAAGGTCCTGATGCTTTTCTGCTTTATTTGGCAAATCGTGGGTTGAATTTGAAATCATAGATCAGGTAAAAAAATTTGTTTTTATTTCTTTCTCAAGGATTTGTCTAAATAAACCTTGCCAGTTCTCGACACATTTCAATTTTGATAATCCAGGGTCACTGTGGATCCTGTTGGGCATTTGGTGCTGTTGAATCACTATCTGATCGTTTTTGCATCCATTATGGCATGGTAACTGAATCTTGTAATTCAAGTTGATTGTTTATATTTGAACAAAAGAAGTTGGCTATTTATGTTGTTCCAGTATAATCATATACGTCCTTTTATTGCAGAACCTCTCTCTATCTGTCAATGATCTCTTAGCTTGCTGTGGCTGGATGTGCGGCGCTGGTTGCGATGGGGGTAGTCCAATTGATGCATGGAGATACTTTGTCCAATCTGGTGTTGTCACTGAGGAGGTACAAGTTTCTGGCCTTTCCTATTACTTTGACCCTTGAGATCTCTCTTAGTTTAGATTGGTTACTGAGAAAATGCGAGACATTACATTTTGATCTTGCCCAATCTGTTCTACGATCATGATGTTCCTTAACAAAATTTTCATGTGGCAGTGTGATCCATACTTTGATGATATTGGCTGTTCTCACCCTGGTTGCGAACCAGGATTTCCTACTCCAAAGTGTGAGAGAAAGTGTGCTGATAAGAACAAACTCTGGGCGGAGTCAAAGCACTTCAGTGTTAATGCATATAGAATCGATTCTGACCCCCACAGTATTATGGCAGAAGTTTCTAGCAACGGACCAGTAGAGGTTGCCTTCACTGTTTATGAGGTAAAAACTTGGTTCATTCTCATTTGCTCACACTTGATGCACTGAGGTCTCTTGCAGTGTGTAACTACAGCTCGCTTATTAAGCTGAAGAAATTCTGAGCATTGCTTTTACAAGTAGGAATAGCTTTGGTGGGAGTTTGCAAGCATTTTATCTATAAAATATGAATCTTTTTTAGTTGTACTTGCACTTTTCATTCATAAGGGACGAAAGTTGCCCATTATTAATCTGTTGTAAAGTATTAATATAGATATTGCATGAAGATAAATGTGCCTGGGAAGTATAACTTGTTACTTAAAATAATTGAAATGGTCTGTCTACGATTCTACAGGATTTTGCTCATTATAAATCAGGAGTTTACAAGCACATAACAGGTGATGCCATGGGAGGCCATGCTGTTAAGCTTATTGGGTGGGGGACTTCTGAAGATGGGGAGGATTATTGGGTATGTGTTATTACTTGTCATTTTTTTTAGATTTCATTGTAAGTAACTTCAATATGCCTTAGCATATAAAAGCAGTGGCAAATTAGTAGGATATTCACCTCCCGCCCATGACCGATGAGTGTTAAAGCAATTGTCCAGAAAAATTAAAGACGTCGAGAATAAAAAGTCTTTTAATCTATGCCAAACTTTAGGGTTATTGTGTGGATGGAAGACACAAGACTTTTCATTAACTTCTCTTTTAGCTAGATTATGAATCCGTTATGTATAATCTAATTTTTTCACCTCCATCCATCATAGATGTGATTGATCCACTACTATAGTCCAATAGGTTCCAAGTCTTAATTATTACCTAGTTTAAAATCTACATGACATATCGGCCACCTTAAGGATATTTTTCTTACATTCATGACCATTGTTTTTTCATGTTATTAACACAAGTATTACTCTTTGTTTCAGCTTCTTGCTAATCAGTGGAATAGAGGCTGGGGTGATGTAGGTTCTTTTGATCAGAATTTGCTCCGTGTTGAATTACTGTCGTAAAAGGTATTCTCAATTGCTGACATGCAATTTCATTTTGAATGACAGGATGGTTACTTTAAGATTAAAAGAGGAACAAATGAGTGCGGTATTGAAGGGGCTGTTGTTGCTGGTTTGCCTTCCACCAGGAACCTCGTTAGAGAAGTTGCCAGCATCGATGGCCATGAGCACGCTTCGGCTTGATGATGGATTATTGTATTCAAATGTGATGTAATTTATGTATAAACCATGTGTTCTAGCGATAAATTAAGTAAGAAGAGAGTTATTGAATATGATCTCAGCTACATTAGGATGCTTTTGTTAAAAAGGATAAGATTGAATTTTAAAAAAACAAATTTAAATATTAAGTTAATGTTTAATAATTATAAGACCATTAATTCTCTATCCCCTTCGTTACCCTCCAAATGTGGAGAATCAAAGGATTAGTGGAATTGGGGATTGGAGAATGGCATCAGGAAACGAAAAAGAAGAAGGAATCACTATTCCCACAGCCTTTATCATTCTTTTTATTATTATTATTAATTATTCGATCTTAAGAATTCCTTAATAAAAAATATACATGAGCGTGCACACATAACATGTAAGATTAAGAATTTATAAATAAAAAAAATATTAATGGATAACTTAACTGGTCAACATTGGATTTGTTCTTCAATGATTACGAGTTCGAGTTTTCTCAGGGCCACTGAAGATTTACATAGTCGTTAACTTCAAGACCTGTAGGATTAGTCGAGGTGCACACAAGCTGGCCCGGACACCCACATTAATAAAAAAAATATATAAATAAAATGTATTTGTTGAAATATTTTTAGTATATTATAGTTTTTATTGATTATTTTATATCTTAAGAGTATAATAATAGAATTCAAATAAATATTATATAGTAACATAATTCAATAACCAATTACCAAATATTGTTTTTATTTCATAACATAAGACAATAGCAATACCCCAATAATATCAAATAAACCTTTAACACTCTTCAATTACATATAAAAAAAAAATGGATGGTGTGATTCTCATTATATAAATTATTGATCCCACTCCATGTTTATTATAGTTTTTATCAACATATTACATTACCGCCCGTCTTTAATATAACTAAGTATCTTATTTTGATATGAATAAATTTTATTAAAATATTACTTTAAATTATTCAAAATCAAATAATAAACAACAAGTATATATAAAAAAAACAAAGGTTTAGCAATTTCAATTATTCTAGTATATACTCTAAATAAATATTTTATAGGTTAATAATATTAAAAAATAATATAAATTATATTTTAAAATTTATCTAATAATTTAAATTATTAAGTTAAGATGATTTTTTAATAAAATAATTTTATATATTTTTAAATAAAAAATACTATAAAAAATAATTATCATTACCATCAAAACACCAGGAGAGTAGCCTTTTCCAACAACATACCCAAATAGCATGTCGAAGCTTGATTTTTAAACCAACTAGTTATTACCATCATTTTGCTGTAGGGGCACAAATCAGCTACCAGAATACTCGCTCCTGAACATATCTTCTCCGGCGATTATGAACAAAGACCTCAACCGCTTTTCTTTTCTAGTCAGTGCGTTATTGTCGGCGACTTTAATTTCTCTTGCCACACCGTATCTACACCAAAAACCATGTGCATATTTTAATAGTCCTCCGTTGATGTGATTTATCCAGCATGGACCACGGTGGTTTGTCGCTTTATCTACTTTCTGGCAGACTGGGTTGGATTAGACCGGATTGAATTTGTGGTTTTCAATGTGGGGATATGGAAAAACCTGACCCATCAGTTCCTTCTCCTCGAAACAACATCCTCCACACACACACACACACACACACACACACACAGAGGATCTTTTTGAAAATCGAAAAATAACATAAACGTTGTGCTAAAATAACACATGTTATAAAAATGTTTAAAAAATAACATGATTTTTAACGTAACTACGAATCTAAATACTAGTTTTGTAACATTTATTATTGGAAATATTGGTTTTGTAACAACCACTGTCAGGAATAAGGGTTGTTTATTTAAAAATTAAATGTGAATATCTTATACAAATTAATTAACATGTAGAAAAATAACATAGAAATTTATAAAAATCCAATTGCTAAGATATGATATTCAAGAAGATTTAATGGTCATTGAATAAAAGGGAAAGATAAACTGAAGTGGTATAAGAGAGAAATGAGGAAGGGAAAAATGGGTCATTATATACATATTGAAACTTTGTTTTTTATATATTTGATAACGTTAGAAAGATCTCAATAAGATGATTTTAATTTTATCATGAAAGACCACCAAACAATATTGTAATTGATTGATAATTTAATTTGGGTTAACTGAAAATAAAATTACTAACCAATTACGATTTTAATTGATAATCTTTTATGATACAATTAGAATTATCTTATCGATATTTTTCTAATAATATCAAATGTGTAAAAAATATAGCCTCAGCATACACCTGACCACCTATTTTTTCTTTCTCGATTTCTCTCTCCGCTTATTTTCCTTTTATTCATTGACTATCGACTATCAAGTTTTATATCTTAACAATTAAAGTCTTTATAGAATTTTATGTTGATTTTTTAACATGAATTGCCGCCAGCCGTGCCTTCGCTGCAAGATCGGTGGATTCTTCTTTTCCTGTTTAAAGAAGAAAACGATGCGAAGTGCTTTGTTGTTCCAAGACTGGATTATAATTTTATTTTATTTTCTTAATGTTGGTGGGGGCTAATCAAATTCATATTGAATTATATCATGGAATTTCCCTAGGTTTACACGCAAAGCAATTGGATTGGACTGGCATGTGATTAATTAGTGGTTGTTGGGGTTCCTTATGTGCATCTGACCCTTTTAATGACCGTGCTCATCCTTGACCCGTTTTTCACGCCAATTAAATATAGTTAAAAAGTCTTTTTAAAAAAAAATAAAAAGACTTGAATAAAATAAAAAGTCTGATAATAAAATTAAAAAAAATCTTTCTTAATCTATAATTTTGTTTGTTTTGTTCTTTTTACACGTGCACTTTTGCACATGTGAATTCCAAATATTTTTTTTTATCTTCAACACTCCTGTCAGAATGTGTTAAGATGTTAAAATACCCTCACACATGGTAGTCTTAAAGGAGACAAACTTTTGTCAACTTGCTGGAGGTATAATCTCATAGATCAGACAGTTAGCCGTCCAAAATGGTGATGCAACTGTCCTTTTCTTGTTTACCAGAAGACTTGATGGAAATGTTCACAGGAAATTAACACACGTGCTCGATAGTCCAAAAAAACAACATGACACTAGTTATCGAGGGAAAAAAAAAGTAAATTAACTCAGAGTAAGTGTTAATTACGTTGCCTTGACTGGCTATTTTCCATGCATGTTCTTGGGGAGGCCATGGAGTAGAAATAGCATTATCTTTGTACTTTATGTTTTAACTTTTTTTTTTTTTTTTGAAGTAGAAATAGATTTTATAGCCACTAGTTTTCCATGATAATGTAATTACTCTCCTTGTGCAGCTTCTTGCTAATCAGTACTGGAGTAAAGGCTGGGCGGTGATGCAAGTTCCTGTCAAAATTCTCTCATGTTAGATAAATAAACACAGTGTTTCTTCTCAGATGTTGATTCTTGATCAAGATTAGAAGAGGCTGTTCTTCACTGCCACAAACTTTTTATATTTATTGAAGGAGTTTTCTGTTGGTATTTATATTATTATTTCGTTGGTAATTAATTTACCCACAGAATCACATGAGAAATGTTCGTCGGTGAATCATTCCGTTGCTGGTTTGCCCTCAACCAGGAATCTTGTTAGAGAGGTTGCGAGCACAGATGCTCTTGAGTCTTGAGGATGCCTCGTCTTAATTGCTATATTTCAAAGTGCTGTATTTTATGTATCAATCATTGGTTCTTGTGATTAAAAAAAAGGGGCTTGTGTGCTGTATACAAGGGACGAGACCAGGTATATGCATCCATGTACGTAAACAGTTGTCTTTCTCAGCTGAAATTTGCTGTTTGTGTGAGAAGCAAACAGGGTGTAGATTTTGTCGTGCTTAATATTTACTGATAATAACAGATTCACCTTGGTGCATTTCACGTTGCAGCTTCTTACCTGCTTCCGGTAAGCTGTTTGGCGTTTCCAGGTTGATTGGGTAAATCTGCTTCGGCATGTTAATAATTAATAATAACTCAAGGAGGTTCGTGCTCTAGTGAAGAGGATGCATGGGACGGCCCTGTGCATGCTCGAGAAGATTTCAGAATTTTAGATGTTAAAGAAGTCCAGCTTGTCATTTTCTTCACGAGTGTTACAGGAGATATATATATATATATATATAGTATAAGTGTAAAGAGAAATCAAAATTTGAGTTTGAATTTAAATATAATACAATCTGTAACTCTCTAGAATCAAATTTGCTCTTCATTCTTCCATGGTATCTGACAGTTGTGTCTTGGACCTGGTCTTCAACGCGCCCTGCAGTCTTAAGCAAAGGTGGCATATTTTTTAAGATTGGTCTTTCAAAAGATTAAACCTTCTTGCACTCAACGGTTTGCTAAACAGATCTACAAGATGGTCTTTACTGAAAATAAAATTAACTTTAAGACAATTACAGAATCAATGAATTGTATATTTTTGTTATTCATGACCTGATCTCGGACAATGTGAAAAGCAATTATTATTATTATTATTATTATTATTATTATTTTTGTGCATGCATGAAATACTGGGTTAGAAGACAAATAGGTGTCACACCATATATAGCTCTGGAGAGTGCCCCATAAACCATCGAGTGCCCCATAAACCATCGAGTGGAAGCACTTTTTTTTTCCCCTTTCCTTAGACCGAGACGAATTCATCGAGAATCCAATGTGCAATTCATTTTGATGAGATGGATTCGGAGTGATCGGAAAAGCGGGAAAGAAATCCCTCTCTCTGTTACTGCGAATAAGATTTTGATCTTCTAAACTTAAACAAAGTAAGCATAAAGTTAGATTGGTTTACCAAGAGTAATGAAGTACCCTGGGGTTGGCCATGATTGAAGAAATCAGAGGAAGGAAGAATTGGGTAAATCCTTTGAAATTTCGTATTATTTTGATGACATGGGTATCAATTAAAATAAAAATGAGTGAAACTGATGTGTTATAAAATTTTAGCATAAGAACATAGATTGTTTTATGGAAAATTGAGAAAAATAGGCACTTAAACGTTAAATGCTTAAAATTATGAGAATTAATTTCCAAATTAAAGAAAAGGATAGAAATAGCTATAAGGAAAATCTTGGGAATTTTATATACTAGGGCCGGCCATGAGAAGTACTGTGTTGAGAAGTGAAAAGAGTAAAATTAAATTGTAAAATGCTAGTTAACATAATATATATGTGTGTGAGGCTAGATTATTTGGGAGAAGGGCTAATAGTATGGATGAACAAGTGTTTTAGATTTTTGAAGTACGAAGTTCATATGTGTGTGGGAGTGTGTATACAAATGTAAATAAAATGTTGAGGCTAAATGATTAATGATGTATTGGTGTGGACCGTGTGGTTAATTATACTTTATAGTAAGTAATTAATATGGAAAGAGAAACAACTGAATCTAGTTGTAAAGATTTTTTCTAAGATTTCATGATATTGACACAATAATGAAGGTATGTATTGATAAAATAATTGGTTTAGAAATTGTGAAATTTGACATGGATCAAAATATTAATTGAAGAAATAGTTTAAAAAAACTGATAAATGGATTGGTGATGGTAACTCTTTTTTACTAGAAGAGACATCAATAGCAGGATCTTCAACATAAGAAGCTAGATTGGCGGGAAAGGCATGCATATGTTCTTAACCTTCACCAATCATAGGATAATTTTAAAATTCTAAAAGTCACAATTTCTTTAAATTCATGTTGTTCAATTATTTATTGCGAGACGGATAAAAGATAAAAATAAATAATTTTATTAGATTAACTATCCAAAAATGAGCTAGTAACATTAGTGTTTAGATATGTGTAATAATTTTATTATACTAAATGTTCGAATAGAAGCTAGTGGCATCCGTATTCATATGACCATGATAATTTTATTAGATTAACTATTTAAAAATGAGATAATAACATCTGTATTCAGATAACCAGGATAATTTTATTAGGCTAGTTGTTCAAAAAGAAGATAGTGACATTTGTGTTTAGATGACCAGGATAATTTTATTAGACTAGTTGTCCGAAGAGAGGATAGTAACATCTGTGTTTGAATGACTAAGATAATTATATTAAATTAACTATCTGAAAAGGAGCTAATAACATCTATGTTCGGATGATCAAGATAATTTTATTAGACTAATTGAGCTAGATAAGTTAGTGGGAACAATACGTTTAATTGACATGATATTAAACTTGTTTAGAGTAAAATTGTATGAGTGATTTATATATCTACTCTAAATGACAAAGTTAATGTAATGAATGAAATGGTAATATCCATATACATATGCATATATGTGTTTTGTTCGTAAGGCTATTGTATTATAATCTAATATTATGAAATGATGTAATTGCCATGTTTTTCCCATTCTTAAGCCAACTAGTGGATTTCTATAATGCTATCTTTTATTATAAAAATAAGCTTTGTAATTTGAAGATGTTAAACTGTTATGTATTTTAATTTGAGAATCATGTTTTGAAAATTATGTACATTAATATTTTGTCATCCATTGTAATTTTGTGTATCAATATCAAAATTCATATTAATTAAGATAAAATCCTAAAAATTACCGCGTTTTAAATATCAATGTTCTTTATTAATTGGATATTTTTTATAAAAAGATTATTTTTCCTTTATTATAGAGAGTAAATTTAATTAAATAAATATTTGATTAACCCATAATTAAAAAAACCCTACTTACAAGCATTATGGATTTTATAACATCATCAAATTGATATAACAAATATACTAAAAGACTGTAGTTCCTCTTATATTTTTTTTTTATTAACCACTAAGAATGACTTTGGATCAAGGGTATTTTGATATTTTTTACAGGGTTTATAAGTCATTATTAATTTGTTTTAGGGTATTTTTGTTATTTCAATGTTTTTATAAATAGTAAAGTAACCAAAATATTCTCAAGAGAAAAAAAATGTAGTGTCGGGTAGGGATATTTAGATATTTTTTCTTTTTTAAATATAAATTTAGTTTTTTTTATCTCGGTTTTTTTGGTTAATTGTGAGTTTGGTTAAAAATAATTATATAATTTATTATTAAAATAATAATTTTTTATTTAAAAAGCTGATGTCGTGTACATCACACGACAACACATTAAAATCATCTCACGCTTTGAGTGATGCGTGTAACGATTTCTGGTTGTTAAAAATGTTCATTTGCCGTCTCAAATTATAATTTTTTATTTTTTTTTATTATAGATGACGTGTGCATTCTAAATATGACAGGTGAATTGCATGTAACCTTTTCTTCCTTCATTTGTCTCTATTATCCTCAGAAATACACTATGATACTTATTTTTCTTGTTATTTTCAGTACTGAACGTTATTTATTTTGGTTTAAAATATAGTCTAGGTCGCGGCAAAGCTAGGCTACAGAGGTTAGTAAATACCTTTTGTTTGAACCTGGTAACGCTATTTAGAGGACCCCATCACCGTACTAACTATCAACAAAAAAAACAAGAGTCAAAGACTGAGCAAAAATACCACTCAGAAGATAACGATAAACAACGTGTGACATTACACTGCACATTTTCGTCGCTGTTATATTTGGTTAATTAATTTGATACGACTCAACCCCTGTTCATCCAGTGACTCAGACTCCATTTCTTTTTACACTTTTGTGCACGTCATCGTGTTAAATGCTTGATGATGTTTTCGGTAAATTGACGCCATGTCATCATTTTGCTAGCTGGCCATGTCAGTCAGGCTCTATCGGGAAGATGTTTAATTCTTCCCTTTCTAAAAGTAGAATGTTCATTTACCGAGAGCTGAATTATAGTTATGTTTTTTTTTTTAAGGAATTTTTATTTGAAAATATATTAAAATAATATTTATTTTTTATTTTTTTAAAATTATTTTTAACATCAATATATTAAAATGATTTAAAAACATAAAAAATATTAATTAAAAAAAATAAATAAATTTTTTTTAATTTTTTAAAATAATATTTTTAAAACACAAAACAAATACCAACTTACTACCTTCATGACTTTGAAAAACAAAATAAAATAGATGACTGGAAAATGTATATTTACATTAATTATTGGAAAAAAGAATCTCTTAATTTGTTGTTTAAGAATTAAGATCCTCTCCTACTATTAAAAAAAAGAAAAAAGAAAATGAATAGTTAGAATTTATTATGAGAGTACAAGAAATCTAATTTATTTGGGGTGATTGAGAACGTCATAAAAATTATTTTTTTTAAATATATTAAAATAATATTTTTTTATTTTTAAAAAATTATTTTTAATAATATATTAAAATAATTCAAACGGCACCTTTATCTCATTGGTGCTGAGCTGGGCCATGGCATTACGATGGATATTACGATGGATATGCTGTCACTTTCTTTCTGTCTGAGTTCCCACATTATTTTTTTCAGAAAGCAATTTATTTGACTTTTTTTTATATCCATAAAATAAACACAGATATAAAGAAGAATTCCAAGGGGCGGGGACGCACAGGATAATCCGAAAATCCAAACGAGAGTTGGGTGGCGACATGTGATGAACTGTTTGGCATCCCGCTAACCAATGGAAAAGAATATCCTGTATACTGTATAGACACCTTTTCTATCTAGCAAATCGCAAAAAAGATTATATATATATATATAAAGATTTCCAAGCATCAAAATAATACACGCCTTTCACGTTGACGTTGCCTGCTGCCGCGGAGGAGGAAAATTTAGACCCGAGGGAGTCCACCTTTTTACCAGTCAGTCACTTGTCCCACCAGACCACACAACAAGAAAGCAAGCAAAATGAAAGGGATAAAGATAGTCCACCTCATTTGTGGCACTGAAGCATAACTGCTCCACCTGAGTATTTTCTGTTGTCGTCGTCGTCGTCGTCTTGCTTGTTTGCTTTTATACAATAAATAATTCGTGTTTAATTTCTCTATAAAATATTTTATTTATCTACCCATCCCTATCTCTTCATAACTCCTCCCCTTGCTTTTCTTCTCCTTCAAACTTGCTTCCAAGCCTCTCTTCTGTATAATTCTCCTGTTCTTTCCGCTCTATAAATTCAGGTGCCGGGTGGGAGCACTAGCGTCATATTGTTGTTGCGTGGCGAGGGCATTTTGGACCGGTTTTGGCATTTTAAATTATTTTAAAGCTTGGAGTGGATTGAGAGAATAAATAGTGAGCAAGAAAGAGTTGGGAGAAGGGTGACAGGCAGCGCAGAATTAAAATTAAAATCAAGAAAAAAAAAAAGGAAAAAGGAGACATGTCGAATGCGGTGGTAGAAAAAGAGCCAGAGCAGGTGATGAAACTGAGAGGTGGATCAGTACTGGGAAAGAAGACCATTCTTAAAAGCGACCATTTCCCTGGCTGTCAAAATAAGCGCTTAACTCCTCAAATCGACGGCGCTCCTAATTACCGTCAGGTTCTCTCTCTCTTTCCATTTTTCTTCTCAGCAGTTTCCTTTTCCCTTTCTTTTCTTTTTTGATTAAAGCATTTGAAATCCCCCGATTTAGATGCATACCAGCCTTTTCTTTTTTCAGATTAGGGATTTTTTCCCCTTCGCCGGAAAGAAAGAAACTGAAATCATGTCTCGCTTCCCGCTTTATCTTTTTGCCTGTAGAATTAGAAGTTGACCATGACCATTTTTAAGAGCCTCATTTGTCTTATTCTGCTTCTAATCTTGTAAACGAAAAAAAAAAAAGTCAATGGCCAAAAGCATTGATCACTGTAAATTAATAATTATTAAACTAATGAATTGTCATTAATTGCATCTTATTTACTTTATTATTATTTACATATTTGCGGTGGCTTTGATAGGCGGATTCGTTACCTGTTCACGGTGTTGCGATTCCAACAATCGAAGGATGTCGTAATGTTATTAAGCACATAAGAGGTCGGAAAGACGGGAAGCAAGCACAAGTTTTATGGTTTAACCTTCGTGAAGAACCGGTAAAGCTTTCGCCAAAATGCAGCTTCTTCTTTTTTTTTTCCTCCCCATTCTTCGTGCTGTGCTTAATTGATTTTTCGGTAATCTTTATAAATTAGTGCAATGGACTATAATGTATTCTTTTCTTTTCCCTTTTTAATTAAACAAAATGGATAATCAGTACATAAAATGCCAGTGGAAGCAACATAATTATTAATATCATGTCAATAAATGTTATGTGTTTCAGTGCACCTTCTGTTTTGCCTTCCTTAACTCCAGGGACGTCCCCTATGTTTTTTCATGGAGCATAGAATTTTTTCCTTGATCGGCTAGAGTATATTGTCAATAACTGTTGGATGTTTCTACGTTCCCCCCCCCCACCCCCCACAAGTGTACTGATCACCACATCTTTCAGTTAACTCATCCCCACCCCCCCCCTTTTTTTTTTATTGAAACAGTTGGTGTATATTAATGGGCGTCCCTTTGTCCTGCGCGATGTGGAGAGGCCTTTCTCCAACCTTGAATATACGGTATGCTACATATACATGATTTTTCTCCTTAATGCTTTTACCTTAATCTGCTATATCTTTCTTACAAACTTGTATCTCATGTTTACCTTCTAAATTTCCCATTTTAGCCTAGAATTTATGTGCTTACTCATAGTCTTAACACTAAAATGGTTCCCTTGGTGATATAAATGCAAGAATTTGCTCAGCTTAAAATAAATTGTCTCTCTAACATCCAGGATGAGTTGATTTAATTCAATGTCCTTTACGGAATCTCTCATTCATTTTTTATTTTTGGTTTATATGTTCGCTCAAACAGATCATAGCCTATGCATACTAACTTCTGTATGCGTACATGCACATGGTTGACAACAGCAGTCATGCAAACAAGTAGTGGATTGTATATGTGGTTTCAACTTGATACTGACCTTCTGTGTTCAAATAGGGAATAAACAGGTCTAGGGTTGAAGAAATGGAGGATCGGTTGAAAGAGGATATTCTGATGGAAGCTGCAAGGTGTTTCCTATGGTTGAATACTGCGTTATCGTTGTTTTTATTTTTATTTTTATGTTACTTTGTGTTTACCTTTGGTTACTCTCCCTCTGAATATATTTGCACATTTGATTTACAGATATGGAAATAAGATACTTGTTACAGATGAACTGCCAGATGGTCAGATGGTGGACCAATGGGAACCAGTGTCATGTGATTCTGTGAAGACACCACTTGAGGCATAACCATGGAACTTATTCTGCTTGTGAAATAACTAAACAAAGTTAATCTACTGATTTTATAACCTTTTGTTGCAACTTTATTCTATCGTGAAGGTGTATGAAGATTTGCAAGAAGAAGGATATCTGTATGATTACGAACGTGTTCCTGTAACAGATGAAAAGTCACCAGAGGAGCAGGATTTTGATACTTTAGTGAGTTTGACACCTTTTTTTTGGTGATAAATCAACTAAACAAATAATGATTTAGTTACATTAGTTGTCCCTTTGACTAATTAATTATTTGTTTGCAGAGGAATTTTGCTTACATCTTATTTTATCTAATGCACTTATAGAGTACTAGTAACTTAGGCACCGTTTCTACAACCTTGTTGAATTCTAGTGCATAACTTGAAAATGGCAATTTCAAGCTCTACCTTTCTTTGCCTAATCTAGAATGACTGTTCAAGGACTGCTTGTTATTTGTAAGTGCAAGGTTGTATTTTATATCCATTAACATATAAAAAACTTCATTACCTTCTAATATGTGATAGTTCTTCTTCACTATAATCATCATAGGAGCAAAGATATCAGATGCCAACATTTTAGGTATACCGAAAATTTCACTAGATATCCAAGTGAAGACTTGAATCCGTGACCTCTCCATACCCTAGTCCAAGTCTTAACCACGTGTAGTCTTAACCACGTGTGCTAGCACACAAGAGTTTCTTTGTTGTCTTCTTGAACACCAGAATTTCTCTTGATGACAATTCTACATATCCTGAGGCCGTAAACTAAACCAGAATCTATCAGAAACGGGATTCCAATTTGGAAATGAAGCCTTTTTCCATAACTCCATGCTTACTGACAAATTAATCCGGTACCCTCAACCTTTAATGAGCACATGGAAGAAGATATCATAGTCAGAACAGTGGAATTTAGAATGCCTGGTGTCAATACCAATTTTTGAAGACAAATGCGAAAATATTTTTTGCAAATGATATGCTGCAAAATTCTGTTGTTTTTTAGATGCAATGATGCATGTTCTTGTTCCAACCATGAATCATGGAAGCACACCTCTGCGACAAACATGACCAGTCACAGTTTCAGATATTTGTTTGAGTATGATCAGTATTCAGTTTTTCTAAAGGACACTTGCCTACTTTATTTCAGGTCGATAGAATTTATCAGACAGACTTGAATGCAGATATAATATTTAACTGTCAAATGGGGCGTGGAAGGACCACAACTGGTATGGTGATAGCAACTTTGGTATTCCTCAATCGGATTGGAGATTCTGGTAACATTCTCTCTTTCTCTAACTACTCTTGTACTCTAGTGAATATGCCAGCAGTCATCATTCTTGTCAACATAATTTAAGCCAACTTTGAATCTTGCATGTTACCTCAGTTTCTTGATCTTGGTTGTCTGGCTGAATTTCAGTTTTTCAAGATGAGTTTTATATTATTCATTCTCCATCTTCTAGCTGTTTATCAACCATTTCGCTCTTTTTTATTGAAATTTTTTCTCTAATTTTCTTTTTATTCCATATACTTCCATGTTAGGGTGGTCATTGTGGAGAGGATTAGTCAATTGTAATATTTGTTTTTGTTTTTTTTGTTTTGGGAAAAGGCTGGAGATTCCATAACCTTAATTTTCCTGTTCATTAGTATCATATCAAATCAATCTAAAAAGTCGGCAAAATCCAGATCCTTCTTTTACCTGATGTAAGTGTGTAAGGAGATGGAGAAACTTGTTCAAAGCTATTAGCCTTAGCTTCCCCCTCATAATCTATTCCAACAGAACTTGTAAACCTGACCTATTTTTGTTAATTCTGCTTGCATTGATGTGGAGGATTGATTTGCAGGAGCTGTTGGAGCACAGATCTGTTGCTTTGTACAACAGTTCCAAATTCCAAACCAACCACAGACTTGGACAATGCATATACTCCCTCCATTCCATAGCATATGATTCAAATAAGGATAAAAATGTGGCTGATTTTTATATATTAAGTATTAAAATTCCCTCAGCTTATTATTATTTTTTAAAAATCTTTTATTACTTGCATGCCGAGTTAATTTTTTTTGTTTTAAAAAATAAATTAAAATTTTATCGTTTTTCAATAAAATGATAAGAGATATATTGTGGGATGAATGGTTTAATTGGTTATGAACAAATATCTAATGTTCCTGAAGAAAAACAGAGCACTTGCTTCAATGCTGTTAAAATTATTCTAATGGCACATCTAGAATACTCTTCCTAGGTGCTACTATGAAGCAATGAAAAATTTGAGCCCTCATTTATAGAAGAGCAAATTTAGGGCAGATTTTGTGTATTATCACAAGGAATGGTGGAAAGGGATACATATAGCTGACCCCAACTAGTTTGGGATTGAGACTTGGTGCATGTATATGTAGAAGAGCATATTGTTTTGTCATTCACATGTCATCTCCTGGCGATTCTATCTCCATATTCTATGAGATCTCCTTTACTTAAAATATGGAGCAAATTGGCTTATCACTGCTCAAACTATGTCTTTACCACAATATGAGTGTGTAGGTTTCATGTCCACCTCCCCACTTCCCACAAATGCATATATTCAAAGATGAGGCTACTTTTTAAATTTTGCTCTTAAAAGAATATTATTTATGCTCTACTGGCCATGTGAGGATTTAGCTTAGAAACTGCCAATAGCAGTGTGCTAGCATAGAGAACAAATTGATTGACAATCTAGGGTGGTGGACTGTAACTTGAAATGATACACTCAAAATGACCTTGATTTAAAGTTATCTATTATCTACTATTTTAAATTACTACCCAGTCCAAGATCAGGTCGCAATCTGGAAAATAGCTTGTGAATTTTCAGCTTTGGTGTAAATAATGAGAGAATCATGCATATGTGATGACAAACCACTGAATATGTGAAGTCCTGCTTGAAAAGATACACAGATGGCTTCAAAAACCTTGTTGATATTATTTGCTTTCTAAAATGAATTTGAATTATAATTTTTATTGTAATTGATTTTGTTGAGAGGAGTGCAGGTTGAATGTTTTAATTATGATAGTTGCTGATGTCTTTGTCATCATGTTACGTGAAAATAGGTATTCAGAGAACCAATTCAGTAGGGAGAATTTTTGACTTGGGTTTGAATGTCAATGAAAATTTGCCAAACTCAGAGGATGCCCTTCGCAGAGGAGAATATGCAGTCGTAAGAAGTTTGATCCGGGTTCTAGAGGTAGTTAATGTTAACTTTAATTGATTTTTTTTCCCCTTGCTTTTGATATTTATTTATTTATTTTAGAAGCACTTGGCATATTTTGGAAATTTCATTAATCAGTGACATGCGTTTAGGGTGGTGTTGAAGGGAAAAAACAAGTGGATAAAGTCATTGACAAGTGTGCCTCCATGCAGGTATGGGTCTATAATTTATCTTAATCTAGTAAGGTATAGAAATGTAAGAAGAATGGAATTGTTTCTTCTGTGTTTCATTTTAGATTTCACCTAAATGAATGAAGTGTTTGGACTACAGAACTTACGGGAAGCAATTGCCAATTATCGCAATAGTATTCTTCGTCAACCTGATGAGATGAAGCGAGAGGCATCACTTTCATTTTTTGTGGAATACTTGGAAAGATATTACTTCCTCATATGTTTTGCTGTGTATATTCACTCAGAGAGAGTTGCCCTCCGATCTAGTTCCTTTGTTCATAGCAGTTTTGCAGACTGGATGCGAGCACGACCAGAACTTTATAGCATTATTCGTAGGTAAAGACACGTGGTGATGGTGCTGGTTTGTTTATGGAAATATCCAGACTCGTATCCTATTTTTACTAACATATCAAACTGAAAGAGTGAAGTTTGTGATTTGTGTGTACAAATACTGGCAGTTCTGTTGGCTTTCCATTTCATTAAACTGTTGGACGCTTCAATCTCTTTCCCGTGATAAGGTGTTTTCTACAGATACAAGCTTAGGAAATTTAATGTGCCTGATAGTTGTGTTCTAGTGATTGAATTCCCCCCCAAAAGCTAATTGTGAGATATCATCGTGCCTTGGTTAATTTCTGGGACTGTTTATTTGTCACACCTTGGCACATTGTCTATGGATATTTTGTTTTGATGTTAAAATTTTCATCCCAATCACACAATTACTAGGCTATTATTTTTGTAAAACCTTAAATTAAGAAACTTATGTTGGACACTTAGAAACTAAATGCATAACCATCAAAGTCATCTGGCACTTGTAGGGACAGTTAAAAGACTGAATGAATCCTTAATTGAAAGATATCTGGTTCCTAGCCCTTTTCAGGAAACTTGTTTATTATTATATTTGTTACAGTATATAGAATCATCAAGAAGTAAGCAAATTCAATCTTGTCAAACACATGTCTCAACACCATAACTTTGGCACGCACTTACATTCCAAGTCCAGATTTTTGTATATTTATGTCAACCACTTATCTCCAATTAGAATGCAACCTCATATATATCATTATGTGTCCGCAACTGCAGATCACGTGGAACTTATTTTGCTTCAACCATCCTTGTTGCAGGTTGCTCAGGAGAGACCCAATGGGTGCCCTTGGGTATGCGAGTCTGAAGCCATCTCTAATGAAGATTGCTGAATCTGCTGATGGCCGACCTCATGAGATGGATGTGGTTGCAGCCTTGAGAAACGGGGAGGTGCTCGGAAGTCAGACTGTTCTAAAAAGTGACCACTGTCCTGGCTGTCAAAACCCTGGTTTACCGGAGAGAGTGGATGGTGCACCTAATTTCAGAGAAGTTCCTGGCTTTCCAGTTTATGGAGTTGCAAATCCAACCATCGATGGTATTCTTTCTGTCATTCGAAGGATTGGCAGCTCTAAAAGAGGTCGCCCAGTTTTTTGGCATAATATGAGAGAAGAACCTGTCATCTACATAAATGGAAAGCCATTTGTGCTCCGCGAGGTTGAAAGACCATATAAAAACATGCTGGAATACTCGGAAAGTATTTTTTACCTCCCCACGACTACCAATTCGTCAGCTTCATTGTGCATGCAGCAGAAGTTGACCTAACTGCTTTGGTTACTAATTCTTCCATTTGGCAGAATAACTGTCATTTGGATCATTAGCATTATGGTGCATAAATGGAATTTATCTGAATAGAAAAACCATCCAAGCGTGTTTGAAAACTGGAGTGGGTTTATCATGCTGTGATGCAAGTTGATAATTTGATTCATGATGAATTAACGACAACCTTGATATTGTCCTATCCTGGTTGCATGTCCTTGCATATCTAATTCATAGAAACCAATATCGTATTTAACCTTGTCATTTTTTTTATTCTTTATTATTAGATCTTTTGTTAAAAAAGATTTTCCTTTCCTTAAGATGTACATGTTACTTAGCTCTATTTTCTGGATGGATAGCACATGCATGTCAAAAGTAATTTCATTGAGCCTGGCAGACATAATCTTTGTCTCCCACTCATCTGTGAGGCTCCCTAATGGGAATCACATGAATTTATCAAGGTGGAGCTTTGGTCCAGGGACCTGAACAATTGCTATAAAAACAATTTTTAGAATGGAGAAAAAGCTTTTACAAACTGTTAAACATTTCATGACTTCTGCTTAGATATCAAAATCTACTAAATTGTGTTCACCTCACATGGGCTATATTCCATTTTGAAGTGTACCAATTTTTTTTTGTGTCACCTTTGCTCAATTTCCTTTTCCCAGTTTTCTTGGCCATGGTTGCTGAAGTTGAGATTATAATGACTGCATTCAGGGAATTGGTCGTGAGAGAGTGGAGAGGATGGAAGCTCGACTGAAAGAAGATATCTTGCGAGAAGCTGAACGCTATGGAGGTGCTATAATGGTCATTCATGAAACAGATGATGGCCAAATTTTTGATGCTTGGGAGCATGTAAATTCTGATTCTATTAAGACACCACTTGAGGTGTTCAAAGGCTTAGTTACTGATGGTTTTCCCATTAAGTATGCTCGTGTGCCAATCACTGATGGTAAAGCTCCTAAAAGTTCTGATTTTGACACATTGGCAATAAATATTGCTTCTGCTTCCAAGGATACTGCTTTCGTTTTCAATTGCCAGGTTAAAATTTTATTCTTACACTGCTGTCATTGGACACTTGCATGCATGTATTCATTAATTTCTATGGAACCGCGTCCTGTTTATTTTTATTTTATTTTTTTGTCCTTCACCTCAATGTCCTTATAATAAACACAGATGGGAAGGGGAAGGACTACGACTGGCACTGTAATTGCTTGCCTTCTGAAACTTAGAATAGATTATGGGAGACCAATTAGAGTCTTAGCTGATGATATGACCCATGAAGAAATGGAAAGCGGAAGCTCAAGTGGTGAAGAAACTGGAGGTGACCCTGCTGCATCCACCTCTGACATTGCCAGTGTAAAAACTGATATGGAGCAAGGTCGTGCTTTTGGCATTGATGATATCCTGCTGCTGTGGAAGATAACAAGATTATTTGATAATGGTATGGAATGCCGAGAAGCATTAGATGCTATTATTGATAGATGTTCTGCTTTGCAGAACATACGCCAAGCTGTTCTGCAATACAGAAAGATGGTCAATCAACAACATGTTGAGCCAAGAGTCAGGAGAGTGGCATTGAGCCGTGGTGCTGAATACTTGGAGCGTTACTTCCGTTTAATTGCTTTTGCAGCATATCTAGGAAGTGAAGCATTTGATGGATTTTGTGGACAAGGAGAATCAAGAATGGCATTTAAGAGTTGGCTGCATCAAAGATCTGAAGTCCAAGCAATGAAATGGAGCATTCGATTAAAGCCAGGGCGTTTTTTCACTGTCCCAGTATATTTTCTTTCTTTTTTTGACTTGGAAATTCTTGGGCTTAATGACAACTCTTTTCTCTGTTGTGGATTTCCCCTTTTATCATTATTATAACTTGGGCGTATGGTTGTTTTTTATTCTAAGCAGGAGGAGTTGAGAACACCACAGGAATCTCAGCATGGAGATGCAGTAATGGAAGCCACTGTCAGGGTCCGAAATGGTTCGGTTTTGGGTAAAGGTTCTATCCTCAAAATGTATTTCTTTCCTGGTCAGAGGACTTCCAGTCACATACAAATTCAAGGAGCACCTCATGTTTACAAGGTATGCCTACATCTGAAATTATATCAATGATGGATCACTGGTAAAATATCCTTTTTGACTCTCCATTTTATTTTTTAATGTATTCCAGTTTGTTTTCTTCTGCATTTTCCATTTTCTTTCGCTAATTTAGATCACAGACACAATAACACGCACCCTCGCATACACAGACAGTCAAGGCTCTGTGGAAAAGCTGACCATGTGAATACAAAGGGAGAAGTCATTACATTCTGATGGAAATTCCCCCTTTTAAGCTCAATATTTCTTATGCTTCAGGTGGATGGATATCCTGTGTATAGCATGGCAACACCAACGATTACTGGTGCCAAAGAGATGCTAGCGTATTTGAGTGCCAAGCCCAAGATAGAAGGATCTCTGACACGGAAAGTGATATTGACTGATCTCAGAGAAGAAGCAGTTGTTTACATCAATGGCACACCATATGTGCTCAGGGAGCTAAATAAACCTGTTGATGTTCTCAAGCATGTTGGAATTACTGGTCCAGTGGTCCGTCATTGTTGAATTATTTTTTTCTTTAAAGAACAAGCTATTAGTGAAGTATGTTACTAACTTCCTGTATTGTAACTGTTATGCAGGTAGAACTCATGGAGGCCCGACTAAAAGAAGATATAGTATCTGAGATTAGACAGTCTGGTGGTCGAATACTTTTACATCGTGAAGAATATAATCCAGCAACAAATCAGTCCTGTGTCATAGGATATTGGGAGAACATCTCTGTAGATGATGTGAAGACACCAGCTGAAGTGTACGCTGCTCTAAAGGATGATGGTTATGATATAACATATAGGAGGATTCCATTAACTAGAGAGAGGGAGGCTCTAACTTCTGATGTTGATGCAATACAGTATTGTAAAGAAGAGTAAGTACCAAAATCCTCTGCTCCATATTAACACAATTTGTCTCTTTAATTATAAGTATGGTAGCAATATTTCTATTTAGTATTTGATAACCATAGTATGTGGAACTTGAAGATTTGTCTGGGGTTCAGACTGCTGTTTAAGCCTCTCTGGCAGCACCAACACCATTTTCACATTATCATCTCAAGCATCTATTTTAACTGGACAAAAAAGAGTCATGCTGCCAAGTTATGATTTTCCCACAAGGTGGAAATCATTTCATAACTGTGCCCTTTTGTCTCTCCAATTGTTCATGTAATTGCTAGTCCGAAAGTTACCCAAAGCCTAAAGTAAAACCCTATCACGTTGCAGACTTTGAAAATAGTAACTGATTAATTAATCCTTGGCAATAATGTAACTTGTCTCCCAAATATTTGTCAAATATGGACCGTTTCTTTTTACTGGACATTATGATATCGATTGTGACTGACCTGATTCATGCTAAATGATGGCAAAGTCATACTAAAAGAAAGCAATCATCTGTCAATTAGTAGCATATTTAAATAACAGTTGATTTTGACTCTGAGTTGTACAAAGAATTTAGATAAATCAAAAGTTCAAGCAGTCTTAAGTTGTTGACAACTTTCTTTTTGAGTAAACAATAATAAGCGATTTCCTTTTCCTTGTCCAAAACTATTTGCAAGTGCTTGGTTGGAAATGGACTCCCGACAACTCGTAAATGTTTTAGCTCATAACAGAATTGGATTTATGTAGCCCATGACAAGTAGTATGGTTTTGAGGTTTAGTTTAGTTGGGTGTTTATGGAAGCAGATGATTATTATTTTTAGATTCTTATTTGGAATTTTGACATTTGGCCTTTCCACAATTTATGCTATGGGAGATTCTTTTGGTATTATTTTAAATAGTCCTTTCTTAAATTATGCTTGGGTGCAGAGATAGTGTTGCAAACTAACTAAAATTTGTCTGTAGCTGTGAGGGGAGCTACCTTTTTGTTTCACACACAGGCTTTGGAGGTGTTGGCTATGCAATGGCAATTATTTGTATCAGACTTTCCGCTGAAGCAAAGTTCACATCAAAGATTTCACAAACAGTGGTTGGTAGACATTCATCGTCTATTATGTCTGAAGCAAACTTACCTTCTGAGTTGTCTGATGAAGAAGCACTGAGGATGGGCGATTACCGTGACATACTTAGTCTTACAAGAGTTCTCACACATGGTCCAAAGAGCAAAGCAGATGTTGACATTGTTATTGAAAAGTATGCTTTTTCCTTTCAGTCCTTTTTTCATAAAAAAAAAAGGGCAATAATTGAATGCAAGTTTATAAGATGGTTGTTGAGGCATAATTATAGGAAAAGAAGATAAATTCTCCATAACTTGGGGAAAAGCAGGAAGTGACAATGTGTTATCTGATTGGCCTGTTTTTCTGTCAACTTGGATTGAAAAATGTTTACAACTACAGGTTATTTTGCTGTGTGAAGTTATGTTTTGTTTTAGTTAAGCTCTACCTTTTTTTTAATTAATTGGTCTTCATTGCCATAATTTGATCGTTGTGCTGAGACCCTTCCTTTCTTTTAAAGGTGTGCAGGTGCAGGGCATTTGCGTGATGATATTCTTTATTACAACAAGGAACTTCGGAAGTCTCCTGGTGATGATGATGAGCAACGTGCATACCTCATGGATATGGGCATCAAGGCATTAAGGTTGGTTGATATATCTTGGCAATTTAATCTTAGAGCCTTCGCTAAGTAGCTTTTTGTAATCCTCCTTTTCTCTTGGAAGATATACTCAATCTGCTTGGTCCATGTTGCCTTTCGTTAATCAACATAGAAAGCCACAAGATTCGCACTTGCATTTTATTCCATTTCAGTCTGGTAACCTAGGACTATGTTGGATTTGAATCTGTCCTATATTTAAGGTAAGGGCATCACCATGGTTTGCCTTGCCCATCGGCATCCAACCTCTTAATACTTCATATGACAGCTATTTAAGTCTGCACCCCTTTGGTTTTTCATGTCACTGGAAACTTGTTTGTACCCTCACATGCATATAATTTATTGTATGGATGGTAATTTAATGGGAATAGCATGAATTTTCCAAATAAATTGGTGTCAATTAGAACAATAGATTGGATGTTTTAAGTAATGCTCAATGCTCCTGCAATTTCTTAGTCTCAGCTTGTGTGCACATCTAAAATTTTCCTCGACTCCTGAAAAGAACAACACTTTTGCATGTCCATTGCAGTGGGTTCATGGTTCCTTAGCAACTCTATATCATAATATTATGTAACCAATTGCTTTTGCCCATTTTCAGGAGGTACTTTTTTCTAATCACATTCAGATCATACCTCTACTCCACGAAAGCGAGTGAAACGAAATTCACATCATGGATGGATTCAAGGCCTGAACTAAGACATCTATGTAATAATCTCAGGATGGATAAATAATTTCAGGCACATAAAAACTCTATTCAAGTGTATTTTTGTACAGTTAGCCATGTTTGTAGTTTCGTTGCCAATAACTTCACTTTCTACTTGCTGCTCCACGCTGTTGCAAGGTTTGGTTAGAACAGTAAAAAAAGAACACACGAGTTTTAGAACTGATACATCAATTAACATTACATAAAGATCATATCAGTGGGCAGGTCTTGAGCCAAAACTCAAATTTGTTTTGCCTTCTATATAAATGCTAAGACAAAACTCTTCGTGTTTGACCCTTGCTTGGGTGTCAATTCTTTTGTTGAAATTTGATTAAGAGGGGGGTGGGAGGTTTTCAGGAGTTGAATACTGCATGTAAGTTTGACAAACCGATGGAGATGCGTGTAATTTTATCCTACAAGAACTCTAAAGGTTATCCTTGGATGTAGCAGAGAAGTAAAGAGCACAGGTAGGCTCGTGAACATGAAAGTAGAAGCAAAAGGTTGCTCGAGGAAGCATGCCTGCGTCCGTCAATTTTTAGAATTGCCCTTCCATGCCCTTAAGATCACGGACTTGCAACTATCACCACGGTGCCCAGATTTTCAAGTGAAATATGCCTTTTTTACCAGATATAGAAGTACTCGTTAAGAGCATCGTTTCAGTTGGCGTTGGCTAAAAATGCGCGCCCTTGGTATGGAATACCTGAGAGATAAATACATGTTGAAGTGTCGGTTAATGACAATCCCGCGTTGAGTCATCCATAGGTAGCATAAATATCATAGAAAATTTGAAGTTGCTTGTTATAGAGATATATATAAAAAAATTATTACATGGATCATCCACATGTGAGTCGAACTAATATAGTAGCAATAGCTTAGGGTTTTTGCACCAACCAACTAGATCAGACACTCTTTACCCCTCCATGTGAATATGGCTCCGGTTTGTGTAATAATTTTTCTAAATTCTCGAAACGTTATCTTGTGCATTCCTTTCTTATGTGTTATTACTACCATGAAATTTACTTTGTGCGAAAGAAGAAAAGATTTTAAGTGGGTGGATTGCGGATTTATATATATATATATATATATAATTAGCACAACAAATATAAAATTTTGATATAATAACACCGTTTTAAAAAGATACGGTAAAATAACACAGTTTAATCAAGTTATATTTTTAAAACGCAACATAATCAAAACTCTAATATTCTACTTCAACTGGTTGACCGAATATATATAATTGTATTAATTATTCGACCGTTTCATACAAAAATTATAATTTTATGAAGTTTTTCTTCCAAATATATTTTATAAGTCAAAATATACATATTTTTTCAACTTCTAAACTAAAAATTAGATTCCAATTAAAATCTCAAAAAATTATTATTCACATAGTAGTTGGTGATTCTAAGCGGATAAATGTGAATTTACTATAACTAAATGAGAATCTATCTTAAATAGATCATGTGGATGGCATAGCATATGCATTTATGAACTAGTGGAATAAGTTTAGACCCAAAAGGAGATCTGATCGCTAGACTAGAATAACAACTCAAAAGGATCTTAACTTTTGATCCAATCGTTGAATTGCACTCAAATATTTACAGGAGTTCCCGAAACCTTTTTCCCTTAGTAGTCAATGCATCGCTACACGGACCGTTGGATCTTTAGATATCAAAAATTTCATCGAGACTCCTGAGTTTGATAATTTTGAGATTTTCTTTATTATTTTTGAAACCGGTCGATCAGTTTCACTGACCATTACGAATCAGTTGATCGGTTGAGTAAAAAATAATACAGTTTGACCATGTCGCGTTTCTGAAATGCGATATAATCAAAATATATTATTTCACCAAAATATTTTGCTCATATATCAATTTTTTTAAAATTTTGAATCTATTTGCCCAATTTATCCAAAATCTCCAGATATTTTTATTCAAAGAAAAAGTTCGCAGGATTTTAATGCGGGAATTCTGGGCCGTTATGAAAACCGTGATAAGAAGAACTATTCAAACCTAACAAACCTCTTGGAGTCTCAAGTGGAAGTGGAACTTACTCCCACACAGAAACATTCATGGGGTTTCCTTCACTTCACCACTCAACGTGACCCATATGCAGGTTGAAAAGAAAAGGGAAATGGTGATGGATTTGCATGTGATTTGCTCTCTGTAATTATTCCAATTTTATTATTGTTTCTTCTTCTAGATTGATGGAATTTATTTTGTATTGATAATAATATAAAAAAACGTGTACGATTATTTGCATGAGCACATGTAGATGCTAGCAGTCTTGAAACAAAAACCCCAAGAAGAGGGAGTCGGCTCTCCCTGCTATGTTCTTCCTTTCCTTAAAACGTGAATGAAACACATGGGGCTGGCTTTAGTTCTAAGCTGGCTGCGAATCTCGAAAACTTGGTCTTAGTTTCAAGATATCTAGACTAGAGAACCCTTTTTCTTAAAAAAATAAATAATAAATAGCTGTAGACAAAAAAGTGATTGTCAACTGTTAACGATATCGGACCGCCATTCCTTGCTCCATTTTGAGGCAACTCAAGAAACTGCTGCTATTCATTTAGTTCCAAAAATATAATAAAGGTATAATCCCATTTCTTGATTCATCATAATTATTCCCCTTTTCTATTTAAATATGTGTTTGCAAGTACTTTAGGCAATCCTTTCCTTTTAATCCTTGCTTTGTTTTTTACAACGAGGTGCATTGCATTGGTTGAGAGCCAGTTATTAATAGATTGTGGTGGGTGCCTATTAGTCTGTCCGGTTTTTTGCTTTATAGAACCTGTGATTTCCAAATCCCAACAGGAATAAGTGTAGTTGTGGAATTTGTTCGTATTGATTATCTGATTTGAAGTAACTTTTTTTCTTTGACTTCCTTTTCACTTGTGCAGTCCAAGAACAGAGAAGATCTCAGTTAGGTCTTAGTACATATAATTTGTGTAGAGATGGTAGTGGGAGAGCTGCATGGATTTATGCCAGTATCCTCCAAGATGAAATCGTCTACACGTGACATATTTCTGTCATCACCATTTGTTGGGCGTAAACTGGGCAATGGAGGACATGCATATACCTCAATTTCGGGTGTTCAGCTATCAAAATTCAACTTCCCTAGGAAAACATGGAACACTAGTAGACGGCACTCAACTACTACTGCAGTTCTAGCCGATTTTACTAAAGACTTTATGGTAACTTTCATATATTTTTACCTTTATTTGATATCCAGTTGCTGTGTCTATATGAGCATGCTAAGTTTCCTTATTGGCCGTTGTTAACTAACTGTTATTTGGATCAACTTGAATTTGCTACGTAGACTTTTCAGGCATCAATGTTTGAGAAACAAGCAGCAGACCCTAAGACTGTTGCTGCTATCATATTAGGTGGTGGAGCTGGAACAAGACTCTTTCCTCTTACTCGAAGAAGGGCTAAACCAGCTGTAAGTAACTCGAAATACTCCTGAAATAGGAGTATCCCATTTTTTTTTCATAATGTTGCAACTCTCAATCCTACTAATTTATCACATTTTGTCTCCTTTGTATGGTATTTAGGTACCAATTGGGGGATGTTACAGATTGATTGATGTTCCAATGAGTAATTGCATCAACAGTGGAATTAACAAAATTTACATCCTCACCCAGTTCAATTCTCAATCCCTTAACCGTCACATTGCCCGAACATATAATCAGGGAAATGGTGTAGACTTTGGCGATGGATTTGTTGAGGTATGTTGAATCTCTTAATTAATATGATAGGCTATACTCTATTTTGAAGATGCTATTTTATATACTAGGATCAACTGTGTGCTTGGTGCAGATAACAGCATAGTCTTTTCCCTTTTTACCTTCACTAGAATGAGTTTTTAGCATCCGAGCAATTGCACTTCTAATTATGCTTCATTTTCCACGAATAGGTATTGGCAGCTACCCAGACACCTGGTGAATCTGGTAAGAAGTGGTTTCAGGGTACAGCAGATGCTGTAAGACAATTTATTTGGTTGTTTGAGGTATGGAATTCTCTATCATGTCTGCATCTTGATTCTGCGAACTGTCATTCCTAGCAGATTTAGAATAGAAAGCTAATGGTATTAGATCATAGATAAATAATCGGCAACTCATTCATCCAAATGAATATATGGTCTTGATGTTTCAATCTTAAGTGGCCGATTTTGTGGTAATCTCTGCAGGATGCGAAGCTTAGAAACATTGAGAACATTCTGGTATTATCTGGTGATCATCTTTATCGAATGGATTACATGGACTTTTTGCAGGTTTAAGCATCACTTCAAACCTGGTTAACACTTCACTCATTTTCTAGACTCAAGTGATTTTTGTTAAATAAGACTCTCTGTCTGCAGAAGCATATTGAATCGGGTGCTGACATTTGTGTCTCTTGTCTTCCCGTGAATGACAGGTTACTAATTTTAATCATAGATTTTCCTGATTCTCACAACCCTTTCCTTCTTCCAGATTGTAATGTCGCCAAGAAAACACAATTTAATTAAAAGTACTTGTTTAGAGTTCTTTTACTTCGATCATCATGGTTTTATTTCTTCTTACCGCAGTCGTGCATCTGATTTTGGGTTGGTAAAGATTGATGAAACAGGACAGATAAGACAATTTCTTGAGAAGCCTAAGGGTGAAAATTTGAAATCTATGGTGTGTTACTTTATTTGTTTTAGCCTCATGAGATAGTGCATGGAACTATATCATAAGAATTGCTGTAGTATGAAACTAACAAGTGTCTTCTTAACAATTTCTGTTGTTTCAGAAAGTGGATACAACTGTTCTAGGATTATCAGCTCAAGATGCAAATAAATTTCCATACATTGCATCGATGGGTATATATATGTTCAAGACAGATGTACTGCTAAAACTTCTCAGGTAAAGTAGCATGCAAGGAATGCATCTTTCCCTTTACAATATTCTTCATAGCTAAACATCGGCAAACTTACTTTGAATAAAATTTTGAAACAATTGATAACATCTGTTTTACCGCTTAACTATAAACCAAAAATTGAGTTTTATACCTGAGACAGAGCTTGAATCCATTTTAGTTCGTACCTTCTGATTCCAGTAACTTATTCTTACCGTTGGATCAATTTGACTTTTAGCTGAACAATTTTGTGAGACAATCACTTATAAAGAAAACTTCTTGTTTTATGGGCCTATGTATGGTGCTTTTCTTGGGAGTTCCATAGCCATTATCTTCTATTACTAATTTATAAGAAACATGTGAAGTGAGCATATTACTGTTGAAAGCACAGACAGATCAAAACAATAATGATTTTGTTAAGCTCCAGTCCAATCAGTGCTTCCTTTATCTTGATCAATCATATTATTTCACACTTCAGTGCTAATTCAATGCCATATCAGGCTAATGATTTTAAAACTAACAGTATTTTACTTTGTGAGTGTGCTAACATTTCAGAGTTTGCAATCTCTTTTTGTCATGGTAGTGGGGAGAGACCATTGTTTTGTTAATCTGCTATTTGATGGAAGGAATTATCCTTACACCATAGATATGAAGAATAAATGGTTCATCCCATATAATTGATTTTCATGCAGGGTTGAATAAACTAATTTGTCAAGCTTTTATAATTCATGAGTAGGGCTTCACGAATTCAACACATTTCCCCACAAGCAAAAACATGAACAGTAAAGAGTAACTTGGAATAATCTTACTTTTTTCTGCTATGATAATTGCTTCTTTAGGTGGAATTATCCAACAGCCAATGATTTTGGATCAGAAATTATTCCAATGTCTACAAAGGAGTATAATGTTCAGGTAATTTCCTCGAATAAAAAACGATCATAGTTTAACTTGTAACTAGATATCAATACTGCATAAATAGAGTTCATACATTTTCTGGCCTTGTGAAGCTTGCCTTTTATGGATTGCATCTTAAAACCATATTCCATTTACTGGTTTTAAATGAGAGTGTTTCTATGTGAATCTGCATCATAAAAAGGAAATGTTAAATTTTACTCCAGAAATTACTGATGGAACTTTGTTGATTCCATACCAGGCATATCTATTCAATGGATACTGGGAGGATATTGGAACTATAAAATCTTTCTTTGATGCCAACTTGGCCCTAACGGATCAGGTAGTTTTCTTTAAACTTTCCTAGTGCAGTTTTTGGTGGTCCAAATGAATTTTTATAACCCGCCATCTTTTTCCATACTTTTGAAGCCTCCCAATTTTCACTTCTTTGATCCTCTGAAGCCAATCTTCACTTCTCCCCGATTTCTGCCACCAACTAAAATCGAGAAATGCCGGGTATGATTTTAAACTCATTTCTTATATACTGTAACATTCTCACGGTCATGTTTCCGTGAACTGAGCTTGTCCATTAACTCTTAGCTATTATAGGTCAAGGATTCCATAGTTTCGCATGGTTGCTTTTTAAGGGAGTGTAGTGTTGAACGTTCCATTGTCGGCGTTCGCTCTAGACTGGAATACGGGGTTGAGCTGAAGGTAACCTATTCCCTTCTCATTCTTTTGTTTGCAATGACAAACTAGCTAAAAGTTCATCTGAGGAAGAGACATGACAGAAAGTTCCTTCTGGATAATAAACTGATAATAATTGTCAGTTGGGACTGGACTTTGAAGTTCAATGTCTGTTCTAATGTTAAGATAAAGAAGACTATATCTTGCATGTAATTTCTTCTAGCAATATGTTAGCAGTTACTTGGTGAATAAGTTATTTGGACCTCTAATATGGAACATCATTTTGCAATGACAAACTAGCTAAAAGTTCATCTGAGGAAGAGACATGACAGAAAGTTCCTTCTGGATAATAAACTGAAAATAATTGTCAGTTGGGACTGGACTTTGAAGTTCAATGTCTGTTCTAATGTTAAGATAAAGAAGACTATATCTTGCGTGTAATTTCTTCTAGCAATATGTTAGCAGTTACTTGGTGAATAAGTTATCTGGACCTCTAATATGGAACATCATTTTGTGTACATCACAATGATATAGTATGAATAAATATGCTGTGGAAAATCTAGTGGATTTCATATGAATCTTGTTCCGATAAGCTTGACATTCGCGTATCCAGAACAAAGATCTTTTCTCATCTTGCTTAACAATTAGAGGACATGTTTAAGAATCAAAGCCATGTAATCAGTGCACTTGGATTACATCAGTGCTCTGAATCGTATTTGGAATGATAGTTCTGAATCGTATATTCCACAGGATACCATGATGATTGGTGCTGATTATTATCAAACAGAGGCCGAAATAGCAGCCTCTTTAGCAGAAGGAAGAGTTCCAGTAGGTGTTGGGAAAGATACCAAAATCATGTAAGTTCACTGCAAAAGTTAACAGAAGCAAAAGATTTTGATATTTGAACTGATGTTTTCAAATTGCTCATAAGTTTTTTGGCAGAAAGAATATATTTAAGAACATATGAGGATCCCTTTCTTCAACTTTTAGCAGCCTCTTTTATTTTCTTGTTGACATATGCAACTAGAGAACTGTGGACAAGATAGTTAACTGAAATGCAGTATAAATGTGTCCTGCGCCGTTTTATATTTCTCTTGTGGTGATAAATGTTTTCAATTTAACCCTTTAGAGATAATAATATAATTATTTATGAGGTACATATGGTTATTTCTATCATCCTGCAGGAATTGTATAATCGACAAGAACGCCAGAATTGGAAAGAATGTGATCATAGCAAACAAAGAAGTAAGTATTTCTGCAAAGTTGTCAGCTCCTTCCCTCCCTCACCCGCACCACCATTTTCTGAAATTCCTCTGGAGGGAAGGGGTAAAGAAGGTTAATGATGTATATTACATTTTCAAGATACACTTGTGAACAGAGCATGCTGTACATACTCAAATTCTGTGATTTTGGCTTGAGTTGCAGGGTGTGCAAGAGGCAGAGAGACCATCCGAGGGATTCTATATCAGATCAGGAATAACTGTGGTGTTAAAAGACTCTGTAATAAAGGATGGAACGATCATATAGAAGGCGAGAAGGTGCATACATGTATATACAAGACTTGATCATGGTTGTGTGCAGAATAGGACTGCACTCCATGCAACAGGTTGATCTTGTCGTTACTTCCTTTTGTATTATCAGAATTTTGAATCCCATTTTCATCCAGCACAGAGACAAGGTTTCTGGTCCATAGATATGTCAGGATTTTCATATAAGTTATTTGGGTAAAAGGTGTCAAACTTTGTTGAACCATTGATCAAAGTAAAATTAGTCATTGAATAAATTATTCGGTATTCGAGATTTATTAACAAATTTGAGGAGCTTTGAAGACTTGCCAAACTCTCCTATAACGAGTGGCTTTCTAAGCACCGATCTGGAGTCTTGGATCCATCTATCCACAAATGAGTCTTGCTCTTCTTCACTTGAATTTGGCAAACTGCCATTGCATTAATCTGGCAAGACTTGCAGATAAGTTATGATCTAAACGAAGGTACAATGAGTTAAGGATGATAAAAAAATAAATATATTACCATTGATCTGGGTAGAGATGAATGGTGGCAAAATCTATTTGCGGGATTTCGTTGTTGGAGATCAAATCAGTGCCAAAAAGGAGGTTGCCAGGATTTGATTGCTTCTTTGAGTCGCCATAATATCCTTCTAGCCCTATTTCTAGAAGATGGTGATTATCAATGGATTTAATGCGTGCTGCCATTTCACTGACCCAGTCCTGCAATAATTTCAACAAGAGTCTGCTTTGTTAATATTCCCCCGTTAAATTTTTAAATTTTTTTTAAATTTTTTTAGATATACTAATATTAAAAATAAATTTTAAAAAATAATAAAATAAATTATTTTAATACATTTCAAATGAAAAAAAAAATTGAAAATTTTAATTATATAAGATTTGAACATGAAAAAAAAATATTAATATCACAATGAGCTATTTAATATTGATATTAAACCTGGGTGAATTTTAAAATTTATGGACTTGAATTGTTTAATAATAAAATAAGTTTATATTGTTTGATTTTATATAAATAATTTGATTTGGAGCATGATTTTTCTTTCTTTTTTTCTCTAAATTTTAGCAATTCATATTTATCTTTTATATTAAATATGTAGGTAATTGACAAGTACATTGTATATACCATTCAATTTTTCTTTAGTTCTTATGAAATGTCTGCATAAATTTTTATAAAACCTCTGAATTAAAATAAATACATGTACTAATTCAACTTAAATCTAATTGCAATTTCAATTAGAATTTGAATACCTTTTATTCTGAAATGAAAAAAAAATATTCAAATTCCCCGCTGATTGCAAGACTCTAACGTGCTGAAACGGTGGCGTTGAAGATGAAAGTGAGAAAGAACGAAACGCTGCGTTTAGATTGGGTTTCCTCAGAACATCAATGTTACTAAAACGCTAACATCGACATTGAAATTCCAGAATCGGCATAAAGGGCAGGAAAATAGAGACGCGGATGATGCAGAAGAAGAGAAATTTCAGGAAGAGGACTTTCGAAGAAGATGAGCATAACAAAGCATCAGACGACGACGAACAAGAAAGAAGGTAAAAAATAAAATAAAAATAGATTAAATACAGTTTCGAGAAATAATTAGGGTTTTCAGTTTTACATCGATTTAATTAATTAATTAATGGATGTCAGATTGGCATTAGAAGAGGTGAAGTTCCTGCAGAAACAGAGGGAGAGGAAGTCAGGAATCCCTGCATTAGCAACAACTTCGCAAACTGCAACTACAGTAGCTGCCAAATTAACCGAAAAGGCCGATGGAGATGGCGAAAAAGAAGAGCTTGTTCTTCAAGACACTTTTGCTCAAGAAACTGCTGTCATGGTCGAAGATCCCAACATGTACCTTACCTACTATCTTCTTTTTCTTTACAATTTTATTTTTGAGGTTTCTTCATCCTGGGCGGTTGTGTTTGTCTTAATTAAAACCCACAGGTTGCAGTATGTTGAGCAAGAATTGGCCAAGAAAAGAGGGAAGAATATTGATGCAACTGATCAAGTTGAGACGGAGTTGAAGCGTGCTGAAGATGAATTATACAAAATTCCGGAGCATCTTAAAGTGGGTAACTTGGTTTTAGTACTAAATATCTCTCCATTTACTATTTATGTTGATCATGCTTTTTTATGTCTCAATTTTCAAGAATGTTCTTGTAACGTGGAACTTGTTGTGAGTATTAATCTTTTTTTTTCTTTTTTTTGAAAATATGTATATGTACTTGCGTGTGTGTGTTTCATATGCTGTTCTGAGATGCTGGTTATCTTTACCAGGGACAATCTGATATTACTTCACTCTTCTAACTGTTTCCTTGAACTTCTCACTGCATGCTTTCAGGTGAAAAAGCGAAACTCAGAAGAAAGCTCTACTCAGTGGACTACTGGGATTGCGGAGGTTCAGCTACCCATTGAGTATGCCTGCCTTTTTAATTTATTAATAAATTGTGATCTGTGTTTTGGCGTATCTCTTTTGGCATCATTATATTTGGAGCACTACCATGCTCAATTTGCTTCATGAAAGTGGAGTGTTTGCCTTCAAGGGCAATCCTTATCTGATTTGTTTTGCATCAATTCTGTTACTGCATGATGTAATGGGCATTATAGAAGAGTTTCTGAGGTATGGCTTGACTGTTTATTCTCAATAAACTTAATAACTGTTTCCTTGGTTGCAGATACAAACTGAGAAATATTGAGGAAACAGAGGCAGCCAAAAAGCTTCTACAGGAGAAAAGGCTAATGGGTAGACCAAAATCAGAATTTAGCATCCCTTCCAGTTACAGTGCTGATTATTTCCAACGCGGCAGGGATTATGCTGAGAAACTTCGACGAGGTTGCTGGCTGTTTCTTATAATATTGCACCCTTTCATCATATGAGTGGATTGGTTCTTTACTTCACCCCATCTTTTTACTAAAATCAAAATCCAGGTCTTGCAAGTCTTGAATGTGTGGGCTGTTTATATCCCTATATTTCTTACAACCTTCGCTAAAAATATGCCTGCTCCATCTTTTGATGCTCGAGTGATTTTCCTTTCTTTTCCTTTCTTCTTTTGTTTTTTGACCATGAAAATGAACTCGCAGATCATCCTGAGCTGTACAAGGACAGGAGTATGCAGGATGATGCTGTTGCTGGATCCAAACCAGCTGATAACAGCACTGATGCAGCTGGACGGAGGCAAGCTGCAACGGATGAGTTCATGCTAGAGCGCTTCCGAAAACGAGAACGTCATCGGGTCATGCGTAGATAGCATGCACTTCAAACATGTGACATTCTGAGAAAAGTAATTTGGCAAGGATGGCTCATTTTTTGTTGTAACCTTTGCTGCTTCAAAATGTTTTCTTAGTAACATAAGATGGCATGGTCACTGCAACCACTCATGTGATTCAACTTGCCTGTATGGTCATGCAGCAAGACAGGGATTGGGTAATTAGATTGGAAATGTCACCAATCCCTCGTTTTGCAAATAACTAGCAGGTTAGTGGTTGGAACCTTACACTTATGGTGAATGTGCATTTCCTTAGCCACCAACTACGTTCCGTTTATTATGAACTGCTTTCTGTTTGAGAAATCAGGATTCTCAAGGCCTTTTTGTTTTTATCCTTTTGCCAGCTCGTTCAAATCATGGTTGTCAATTGACAAATTGAGGTCGACGGTACTTTACATCTATAAGGTATGGGTAGAAGGTTGTGGCAGAATGGGGCTTAGCTGTAGTTTTAATTTAATGTTCTAGCGTGTTTGGTTTAAGCAACCTATATCGTACGAAGGCTTTGGTTTTTCTTTTCATCTGTGAAACTATTTCAGCTGTTTTAAAAATAAGAAAGTGTAGAACCGTGTTTGTTCACATCTGCATTGCAGCGCAGATTATATGATAATGTAGATTAGCTCTAGTGAAATAAAGCCATGCTCGATCCATTTGCCATGGCTATTATAGGTCCAGATTAAATGATCACATAAACTATACCTTCTCGCAAAAGACCTGATGATGATGATGAATTTACATTTTATTTGAGTTATGGCTTTATTTATATTTAAAGTTATCATTTTGCATGTAACATGTTAAATTTTATCATTGACTCTTTTTAGTGTACGCGAAATTTTCAAAATGATTTTGAACTTATTTTCTTAGAATTTATCTTCGAATGAATAAAGCCTTCTATAATGCTAATAATTCAAAAAACTTTTTCAATTTCACCCCTATTATTTTTTAATCTATAAATATTCGATTAATTTTTTTTATTTCACTTCTATCAAATTATAATTATTTTTTAATTTCACCCTAATAATTTTTTTTAATTTTTCAAATCCAGTCTTTATTTTTTTAATTGTAATTCATGTTGTTTGGCGTGATTTAAAAAAAATCAAATTTCATTCTTTTTGGGTTTTTTTCTTGCAAATATTTTTCTTATTTTTTTTGTTTTTATATTATTTTTGGCTTTTGCATGTTTTTTCTTACTGATATTTTTTCACGGATTTTATTTTTTAAAATTAAATTGGTTGAAAGTTAAGTTTTTTAATTTAACTCAAGTTCAAGATTTTATAGGTTGTGAATTTTAAAGACTAGACCAAGTTTAGAAGATTTGTCCGAGGTTATTTGGTTTTTTTTAAAAAAAAAGGTATTGTCTTTTTTACTTCTTTTTTGTTTTCTTTTATTTTTTGTGGTTTATCTA
This sequence comes from Populus x sibirica, assembly GCA_019202695.1. Classification (NCBI taxonomy): domain Eukaryota; kingdom Viridiplantae; phylum Streptophyta; class Magnoliopsida; order Malpighiales; family Salicaceae; genus Populus; species Populus x sibirica. The sequence goes on from JAGMVL010001927.1 coordinate 107,748, forward strand.
TCATTGTTTTCAATTTCACTTCCTAACATTTTTTTAATCTATGAATAATTTATGAAATTACAAATGTTTTTTAATTACGCTTTTATTATTTTATTATCTTTCAAGTTTGGTTTTTTATTAATTTAATTGTTATTTATTTTATTTAGATTTATTTTTTAAATTGTTTATTTTTTTACAAATTTCATTATCTTGGAATTTTTTCTTTGCTTTTTTTTTCAAGTTTTTTTTAATAATATTTTTAATGATTTCATTATGAGAATTAAGGTTTTTTTATTAGATCCATGATTTATCACGTTTTTTTTTTTTTTTAAATTGAGTTTTTTAGGGAGTTTTTTTTTATATATATATTAAGTTAGTATTGGGTTGTTTGATAATATGGGTAGGTTTAAATATGAATTTATTTTTTAGTTTATTTATGGAATTTCGAATTTTTTACCCTAATTTTTTTATAAAAAAATTTATTTGTTGTTAGTATAAATTTTGCTCGGCTCGCAACGAATCACGGGCACACATCCAGTTACATACTAATCAGTTGAATATATTTTAGGATTATAAAACAGTCATAAATGGGGGATGGTGATCGGGAGAATTCAAGCGTATGTCGGTTGAAGTTTTCTGAAATTTGGACAAAATCCAAAGTTATTACGTTGTACTATCCGTTGTACGTACAGTTGAGATGCCACTAATTTTCTTCCAATCAGACAATAAATTATAATCGCAAGCATCAAAATCGCTATTCCTCTCAACACAATTCTCATTTTCGAAATAGCTTTAAGTGACAAGGAAAAACCGCTATTCTTCTCCTCACATGTTTCTGCTAACTGGAAGCTTCTGTTTTTTACTCTCTCTTTTTTTTAATATTAAGTTTATTAAAAATTAAATTTTTTATTTATTTTGATTTTTTTATACAGGTTATTATGTTATTGTGATCTTGATAAAACATTCTAGCATTAAGATAATGCTAAGTTTACAATCGTTTATTTTTTATTATATTATTAAGTAAATAAATTATTTATCATATTATTAAATAAAAAATAATTCTGAAAAAAATATAATTAATATGAATTGGGTTTCAAGATTAATTTTAATTTATTTTATATATTGTTATCATAATATTAAAAAAAACATAGGCATTGAGTTGGCTCAATTTTTTATTTATTTTTTTATCATATTATTAAATAAAAAATAATTTTAAAAAAACATAATTATTAAAAATTAGATTTCATGATTTATTTCGATTTATTTTATAAGATTATCATAGTCTTAGAACATCACAGTATTGAATTGATGCTCAGTTTTATAAATGTTTATTTTTTTATTATATAATTAAATAAAAAAACAAAATTATTAAACTTAGTTAAGTTCATGATCCAAATTACAAGTTCGATAAGTTACTCTAAGTTAACTCAGATTAATTTAATGTGTCATTATTTTAATATTTTAAAAAAAATATTATTCTAAAAATATTTTTATTAATTATTTGAATTTTTTTTATCCTGTCAAATTAACAGAGTTATGTTAAAACAATTTAATTTAAAATTTAAGTTAAGCAAGAGTATAAATGAGATTTCGGATTCAACCACATTAAATGAGGTTTAATGGCACATCGAAGAATTATTGGCGTTATTTTTTAACGTACAAGAAATTTTTTATCCCGCCGGGTAGGGCAGGGAATTGTCTATTGATCCACTAGGCATCTAATTCTTCTCCTATATGCTATCCTGGTTAGGCAGACTTTTGTATACTAGAGTTTTCTGATTTGTAGCTGCAAGAAACCAAATAAACAGAGAAGGTATACTGTAGAGAGAACATCCTCGGTGCTGCAGCAGTCATTTCATATCATGGGACTGAGGTACACATTCTTCCAATTCAGAGAAAAGTTAAGAGCATCTTCGCCGTGTAAATTTCTTGGATCAATGTTGAATAAGCCAGTACATTGGTTATACATTATATGAGGAACCATACAAGAACCTCTCTTCGTATCCCCTAAGCTCCTTTGACATAGATCTAAGAGAAAAGTCTTAAGAATTTCTGCAGCAGCGAAAATTCTAGAAGATAGTCTATACTGTATGTTCTAGTTTAATAACATCCAGCACTGAAAAGAAAGGTACCTTGTTTTGTCGCCAAAGGAACATTCATTCATTTATTCTTGCTGCACAATCTAGCCAAACCTGTACATTTGAACTTGGGTATCAGCTCCTCCACAAAGCACTTGCAACAAAATAAACAGCCGCGGATCAGTCAGCAACAAAACAAATACTCAATATTTTAAGGCCGCAGAAAGCCACCCAGCTAAAAAGAGTAGCTGCACCTACGCTCATTAACTTATTCATGAACTAGGCAACCATTCCACATGCAGGTGTAAGAGGTCCACCACAATACCATTGAAAGTCTAACTCTAAGCTCAGCCCAGAAAACATTGTGACTACAAATAAATTTTACTCTTGCTCTAACTTTTAACTTTTTTCACCTCAAAAAATTCATGAGCACACTGACTTTTAGCTCTGCTCTAATGTGACCATACAAACTTTTGTCATATGCTGCAAATATGCTTCCTATTTCAAGGCATTTGGAGGCAATAGAAATCCCCACACCCACCCACCCACCCAAATGCCCACCAAATGCTTAAGGCAAGGTTCTGAACTGGGCTCAAACACAAGGCAAGCCCATGCAAGCTGAGCCTAGCAGCCAGATGTGTAGCCCTATTGCAGCTTCTGAGTTATTTTTTTCCTCTAGGGAAAGAACTTGTGTTTATAATGAAAACATTGCCAAAAATCCACTTGAGCTGGTGAACAAAATTACATGGGCTCTTCTTTAGAATTACCTTCAAGAGTCAATGTGAGGGTTTTGGAGCACGTATCTAGCATTGTGCAGAATACCACTTGCCTCCTCATTTGAGGCATCAAGCAACCTCAATTCTTTGATCTCCTCCTGCCATTTCTCCATTTGCTCCTTGTGTATCCTGTGGCCACACCATAAAATATAGAAAGCATTGAATAACCACAGCTGCAACGATAAAAATTGCATTTAATAAGATTTAGAACTCACGAAATCAAGCGTTCTTCAAATTCATTACTCAGCTCCTTAAACATTGCCTTTCCTGATTCCAGTAACTCAGATACCTACATGAATTAATAACAAAAGTATAAAATGTTAGTAAGAAACAAAAGTGCCTAGACATAAATATCAACGAAAGGGACATTGCTGGTGTATATAAATTGTCTCCTCCCCTTGGTACATTTGGTTTTTTTCATCTGACGACCGAAAAAGGGAGGTATTTTACATGCAGGAATTCATCAATGGCTCTTCGTACAAAATATTCTAAGAAATGGGGCGAAAATAAAGCAGAATTGAAAGCTGACTACCATTTGGGTGAAGTGTTCAATCTTTTCGAAAATGTGAGCAATGTTCAGTTCCATCTCTTCAGATCCCACAATGTTTGTCTCAGTTTCTTCCTTCTCTACAATCACTAGAGCTGCTCCATCTATGACCTCTTGTCCATTCTCATCTATCTGAAAAATATTACAATCAAATGCTGCTACAAAAAAAAATACAAACTTTGCATTACAAGTAAAGGCTTTGGAAAGTGAAGGACAAACAGTCATACACCATGCTTCATGCGCTTCCTTGATTCGCCTTCCATATCCGTTGTTGCTGGTCAAAAATCATAAGGTTCCCTCAGTTCTAGATATATAGTTAAATTGGAAGAAACACATAAGCATGCAAAAAATTTAAAAAAGAAAAAATAGGTCAGAAAGGATGTCGAAGAAAATGTCCACGGTATCTGTTCAACAAATACACAGTATCATGAGATATTTGTTACTTAAAATAATACCTTCAAGTAATTTTCTCTATAGCCAACTGCAGGAGTGGAATATTTCAATAACAGTTTGGAAAGTATAAATAAATGTGGAAATCACACGGCATCAATCATATGGAGCTGATAAAATCAACAACTAAACACTATTCAAACACGAATCCAGGCAGAAAGAAGATAGCATACGCATTTTACAAAATCTTGCACTTATAAACTCATTACAGACAATCAGGACCGCGTTATAACAGAACTTATAACAGCCATCATTGCAAAGAAGAGCATTACAAACATCAAATTGTAAACGAAAGAAGAGATAAAAATTTCCATGGAAATGATTGCTTGCTTGTATGTAAATCCAACAAGTCCTTAATTCACCAAACAATACCTTTTTTGTAATCCAAGCTAAACGCAGCTATAATCACAATAATTTGTATAATTATCCTACAAAGTACGATTCTGTCTATTCCGATCACTAGATAACTAAAAAGATGAGACGATTAAAATGCGAGTCAATTCCTTGTGGCAGAAAAAGGAAAACAAAACCCTAAATTATACAGAAATTGGAAGTAATATCAGCAATTGATGATAACTAATAATTCTTTTTATATATAAAATTTCAACTCGAGAGAGGAAAAAGAAATGGATGTACGATAAAATATCGCTAATACAAGACCGGTCATCTACGAACCAAACACAAAGTGCTGTTCTTAAATTTAATATACAGAGCGTGGTTTACCTTCAGTAGAATCGCAGCTCAATCAGAAACTGAAGGCTGCAAATTGTTCTCCAACTCTGAAATTTGCCACCGGCGGGGAAGGGGAGGCTCAGAGAAAGAGAGAGATGTTTTTATGGTTAGAGAAGTGAAGGGTTCGAAATAGCTTTCCAATTCTTTTTTAAAAATTTGGTACGTTCGGTATGCGCGGGAATTATATTCGCTACTATCCTCGGGTTAAAACTATGCCGTTTTAATGCTTTCCAATTTCTTTTGTTTTTCTTTGAATAGTAGTACATTAATGCTAATAAAAAAATTTCTTCATTCAATTGGATAATTTTTGGAAAGGTGTATTTGCATTTTGTATTCAAGTAATGTTCTTCAATTTTACGTGGGTGATGTCAGCCTGTCGCTGGCAACAAAGTGATTGTTAATAATCATTTTTTAAAAAACATGATATATTATTGAAAGTAATAAAATTGACACTTTTATCTTTGATACTAATATATTATAGTTACTACCCGATAGTGAAAAATAATATATATATTTTTAATTATGAGTTTATTAATAATTTAATTCATATATGATAAAGTTGTGAAAAATCTCATAATGAATTGAGCTTTTTACAAACAATGATCTTAAACTAGTAAAGTAAGTAGACTTGACCACCGGTCCATAAATTTTCCCGCAAAATAAGTCTCTTATAAAAACAGGAGATACTTTGATGCTCAAACTAGTAAATATATGAGAAAAAAAATAATATATTGTAAGAAAAAATAGAATAGAATTGTAAGGAGTGTGTATATATATATTGTGCGTTTCTATTTAAGAACTTGTATTGTTGTGTGTTTCAATCTAATATATTGTTGTTTTAATATTTTTATTTTAAATATTATCTTAATTTTTTTTAAGTCAAGTTACATTTTTTACTAATCATCTAAGTTGTTTTTTAACCTACTAAATCAATTGGGTCACATCTTTCATGCGCAGTAATTTTATAAATAATCTTGAATTTTCAAGGCAGTAAAATCCTAAATTAAAACTCAATTATTTTTTCATTTTTTTTATGGGAATTTTTATCTTTTTAATAAGTAGTGAATAACTAAATGATTGATTTTTGTTTAAAGAGACCTCGAATTGGATTTTGATATTTTTAAGGACGTTTCGTTGGTGAGTATGTTTGCTCTCTTTTTTATTATTTTAGGATTCGAAATTCAGGAAAAATCACGAGAAAAAGTTATCATAAATATATTAATTTGAATATAGATAACTTACTAAGGATTTTTACCTTTATGCAAAGACCAATCATTGAGTCTCAGGCCGCCATCAAGCATCAAATTGTGAGACTTTAAATGTGCGGAAGTTACCTCAATAATATTATGATTACCACACGAACTATTAAAACAAAACGTTATTTTAATATAACAAATAAATCAAAATGGAACACTGTAGTTCTATATTCAATGGCACTATGAATTAGAGCAATAAAAAAATGAATTTGCCTCTTTCAATACAAAAAGTTGTCCTGGATGTTGGGGGTGTTCGGGCTTTATGCCTTTTTATGCGCAATAAAAGTACTTGATTGCTTTTAGAATAAATAAATAAATAAATGAATTGTTGTACGAGGGCTCTTTTGGATTTTCAATTATAAATGCATAATAACATTACAGGGATGCCCTTGCAAACAAAAAACCTTTAACTTTCATCCAGGGTTACTTTTGTCAGTTTACCTTTAGCTATAATTAAGTGGATTGAGGGGAATATTAATACTTTAATTTGTAATAAATATTATTTAAAAAACAAGTGGTTACACATGTGTCATGCGTCGCGAACTTATTGAAGTGCACGTGGTATTTTTTATAATCCAAATGCCAACTTCTATGACAGTGTCTAAAATATATCCCGACCCCTCTATAACGGGCTAATATCTGCTGTGAACAAACATCCAGTTTGGCATTGATAATTTTTTTTCTTGATTTTTATGTATAATTCTCTAAATTTATAAAGCAGTCTTTTAATTTATTTATTTTTAATTTTGTTAGTGCTCTATTGATTGCTAATTTTTTGTTCTTAGTCCTTTTGTAAAGTTTTGATTTTTTTTAATTTTATTTTAATTTTAATTTGTCATGTGTTGTTTTTTTTAACTTTGATCCTTTTTTTTCTTGACTTTTTTGTAAAAAAATTATTGTTTTCAATTTCATCTTTTGATTCAAATTTATGGTATATTATTTTTTTCATTTTAATTCTTATTATTTTGGTTTTTTTTCTTTTGTTAAAATTATTTTTCTTTTCAATTTCACTCTTTTAATAAAAAAAATTATATTTACCCTCTAATTTGTTTTTCATTTTGATTTTTATCCTCATTCTTTAATTGCTATTTTTATTTTGAACTTTTTTTTATAATTAATTATTTTTCACAATTTCATTTTTTCGATGTTTTTCTACGCTTATGGGTTTAAAAAGTTAACATGAATTGACAATTTTTTTTACTTTTTATTTTATTTTATTGTCTAACATTAGTTTATATATATATATATATATATATAAATTGGTTTTGTGGTTTCTTTGATTTTTTTTATATGGAGTTATCCCAGTTTCATGACTTGGATCGTGAATTTTACCAATTAATTTAATTTGGCTTGCCTCTTATTACTTCAGTTATATGTGCATCATGTTAACCTAAATTGACTATGGCCAGGTTCCCCCTATTTTATTCAATTTCATCATTTCTAAAGTTTTTTTCAAGTTATTGTGATCACTTTTGTTTTCATCCATTTACTATCATTATCTATTTTTTTATCATCTAATTCAAATAAAACCAACATATTAGACAGAATCAAGACTATAATTTGAGTTATATTTTTTTTATTTCTTTAAAACGTGTTTACAAAATTTAAATCACTTTATTTTTAATGAAAATCCATTTTAATTGTGATGTAATTAAATAAAAAAATTCAAAAGCCTTTCATTTTTTTTACTTCTTACAAAGAAGATTAACCTTTCACTTTAGTTTTTTATTAGTATTAATTTTTTTAATGATATATCAGTTTATATATTTTTCAATTCATTTTATTAAACACAAACATCATCCTTTTTATTTTAAAGAATAAAAGAGATAAAATGCAAGTGTTTTCGAATACCAATAGGTATTTTATTATTATTTTAAGAATATGGTATTCCAAAGTCAACTTTCATGCATTGAAATTAATAACTTCAAAGGCATATTTATTTACCAAAAAGGCTAGGCATTAAAGGTGACACCTAGGCACAAGAAATTATGGTAGGGTGTCTTATGTCACACCTAACGCCCCAAATCAAAATAAAAGGAGAATTGTAACTTCCAAGTCAAACCATATTGGACTCCTAATAATGTTTATTGTAACTTAGCTCATAAATCATAATCCCGTGATGGTATCATTATTTCTCTTGCTCTTATTTTAAAGTGATGCTAAAATCAATTGATATTCAATTGCATTCTTCCAGTAAGGAATATATATATATATATATATATATATATATATATATATATATATATATATAGAGAGAGAGAGAGAGAGAGAGAGAGAGAGAGTTATATCAATACCATAGAGACTTCATCGTGCACAATATGAAATAGATAAAAAAATTTAAAAAAGAAACAAAATTAGGACTTCTTGGGGGCAAGCTTGGTTTTGATCTTGTCAATCTCCTTGGTGCCAACTTGGAAAGCTTTAGTCAAGACATTGTCAGGAACTGCTGGGGTTGAAGTAAACAATGTCATGGCAATGGACTGAGTACCAGGCAACTGACTATTGAATGCTGCAATCACAGAGGCTTCTTTGTCGCCATTGTTCTTCTGGAAATGAACTAGACCTCTGGGAACACAAAGATTTCGCCTTTCTTGACAGTCTTTGAAACCAACTTGTTTGCAGTGGTGATGAATCCAACATCCAATTCACCTTCCAAAACAAAGATCATTTCGGTGGCTCGGGGGTGAGTGTGAGGCGGGTTAAGGCCATCAGGTGCATAGTCAATACGTGACAGTGACACGCCTAGTGTGTTTAGGCCTGGGATTTTCTCAACATTGGCTCCTGTTACAAGTGATCCTACTGAATTGTTCACTTTTCCTGGTTTGGCCAGACCGTCAAAGAAAAAAATCAGCTTCAGTAACATTTCCCTCAGCCTTGCATGTAAACCCGTTCACTTTAATTCCTGCAAAATTAAGTATCTTATCAGATTTAATCATGCCAGTCGAGTCTTTGTACGAAGATCATGGCAGTGTTCTAAAAGCAGGGAGAACCAATTCTAAACAAGGCTACATGAAACATACCTGCATGAGTATTAGCCACACAGAGGTCTTGAAGCATGTCAGGATCATATGCAAGGGCGCTGGAGATGACAGTAAAGATGACTAGATATGTGACAATAGCTGCCATTTCTCGCATTGGAGAAGGGTGGTGCAGCTATCTATCAAGGAGACTTGAGTTATTATGATGCAAAGGAAGAACAGTTACAGCTCTGGTCTCGATGTGGAAGCACTGGCTATACTTTATAGTCTCTGTCTTGAGCATAAAAAAATGATTCTAGATATGGTTGTTTGGAGAAAGGGACGGGGGTGATACAAAGGCATGGAAACCAGAAGGCCTTCAACTTAACTGCAAAGCAATTTCAAATACAGGAAACGAATTTTCTATTCTATTTAGACCACAATCAGTATCTGGGTTTTTTGCGGGTCAAAGAAATTTATTAAGAAGGGAAGCTATAAAAGAAATGCATACCTCAATTAGCTTCTAAACTAATTAAGAGCTTGAACGAACAGGTTATTAATTGTGAAGCGAAAAAAGAAAGCTTTCAAGGATTAGGTGACAGATGGGTGCTTCGGCCTCTGGGTCCACATGATACATGGGAAATTGGGACTGGGAGAGTTGAAAAAGGCCTTAAAAAAACAACACTTACCAGCACCAAACAAGAAACAAGGAAATTGGGCCCTTAAGATGGGACAGCTCTACCACCGCACTTGAGTCTTTTCTTTTTTGGAAATTCATGTGTAGCTTGATAAATAAATAAAAAATTAAAAAGGGTTTGGTTAACCAGCCCTGTTTCAGTGGTTGGATGGTCCAATCCATGAAGCATGGCCATGGACTATCTTTTAAACTCGGGTTTTCTCTTTTCTGTTGTCTCTGCTCATGAGGCCCTTGTCACTTGCTTTCCATAAAGCAACCCGAATAATGCCCGTCTTTATGAAAAAAATTAAAGGTAATATTAAAGAAAAAAATTGCATCTCGCCTCACGTAACTTCTGGCGACAAAAGTGTAGGTGGGGGGAGTCTTTCGAGTAATTACTATGGCCACAAGCCTTGCAAAATACTAAATGTTCACAGACAAAAGACATCTAGTGTCTAATAAGGCACCGGTTACCTTATTTCCAGTCTAATCGTCAAAGTTCAATTCTCCTTAATACACCACGAAAGAAACAGTTCACGGTAAGTAAGCTCACAATGCTTTTTGCTCCCATGTAGCGACGTAAAGTATGAAGGCCGTAGGGGATTGAGAGAGGGCCATCGAGCTACTCCACCGACAAAAGAAGAGAAAAAAAAAAGAAAAAACCAATATAGAACATGGGTATCGGGGAGCGCGAGAGTCCAACTCAGGAGTTCGAGTGCCCAAAGAATAGGCATTAGGCCTCTACCCAATTTGTCTGTGCAGAATTGGACCTATAGCAAATGGGCCACCAAAATATAAAACACATTTGGTAAACTAGCCAGGACCCTGTTGAAAACATTCTCTCACGCTATAGACACCCTGCAAGCAAGAACCCTCCCCTGTAGTAATGTGTAAGATTGTGATATTACTGTGATAATGGATGTTTTTTAAAGTGAATGAATGCTTTTCAAAGCAAAAAAAGAAGAAAGAACTAGAATTTAGAAACAATCAAGCAGGTGAAGCTATCTTGCATATCCGTGGATTGCGAGTTCTTATTTGCTAAGGACATGGTGAGAAACCCCAGCATCTGAGCATCTAAGAGTAAAAAAACTAAAGACCAGTTTCTCAAGTGAAGGTGATAGGAGTAGGAGAATATCCATCGGAACGCAGTGGGAAGTATAAATTAAAGGGCTTCCTTTAACATTAACGAATCTCATTTTATCAACGAAAACCTAGAGGACCAAAACAATTGTAATCCATTTAAACCAGGCTTCCTCTGCCTAGCTTTCAACACATCAGATAATTACAAGGGCCGTTTCAGGGAGAATTTGGTGAACGTGGGAATGGAGAAATGAAAAATATTAACAGCCAGGAAAGGATAAAAGAGGTGAGGTCGGAGTAGGAGTGCGGGAAATAAATCTTTAATCATCTTATATACCATTCCAAGGAGGAAAGGAAATACAAAAAGGACTTTAATGATGGAGGCGGCATACAAAATAAATGGATATACTGGGAACTTCAAGGGGCATCTGATTTCAACATTCTAGCAGCATGGGCTGGTGATTTTTTTGCCCTCCTTTGAACTATCACTGGATGAAGAAAGGAAATGACAGAGGAGGAAAAATTATATTCCTGAGAATGTCATCACTGATTTCTAAATCTCTGAATTGCAGAGACAGTTACCACCCCTTGAAAATGTTTACATTGTTGAGGCACATACGTGTAAACTTAGAATCAATTATCCAGAGGATCTCCAAATTTCTTCCTCCCTCTAGAGAAAAACCACCATACCAGAGACATCATCATGATATTTACGTCTGTCCCCATGAGGAATGCCATTTTCAAGCAATTCATGAAAATCCATTCCTGTAACCACCCAAATATGAGACAATCAGAGAACCGTTGGGAAGACTTGCGAACTTGCGGACCATGAGTATGGCTATGGATCCAAACTCGTATATAAATAAGCAAGGGATCAATATAGAACGTCATTTTCAGATTTTACTTGGAATCCCCTTATCAAGGGCAAAGATCCCACGGGATGTGCTCTTCCTTGACAGTTGTAATTGAAAATTTGAGCAAAACTCTACAGAACTTCGACATTCTGCCTTTTCAACTGAAATTATGGCAGCCAGACACCACGCTGGTGATTGTGATTTTAACCACATTAGGTGACAGTCTAGCTGTTGAATAAAAAATTTGAACGGACTCCTTAGAATCTGGATGTAGTAACCATGCCAATGAATTTAGGCGCAGATTTTCGAAGTGGGTTTGGATCTTTAATAATCTAAGGTGCAGTATGCATTTGCTTTTATTTTTAGCTGAATGCCTTATTCAATGACTCCATCCTCTCCTTTGTAACCGAATTATTGGAACCAACCTGTCAAGTACTGTTTTGTGCAGAGCTCCTCGCAAATAAAAACTACAGGGCCACCAGGTTGGGGGATTAAATGAGCAAGTTCGAAAATCAGAAATAGAGACGTTAGCAAAACCTAAGTTTCCAGAAGGTATCGCCTCCATCCCATCAAAACTTTTTTTTCTAAAAATAAAAAATGAAGATCAGAGATTTCTCATCTTCTCGGTATGAAATTAATAAGACAGAAGTTTATTCAATCAACCATTCTTTTGGCAAAGCACTAGTGAGAAGTTCTGCAATGAGATACTGTAGATCACCTTCAGGGATTTTCCATATGAACTATAGATACAGAGCAACCAACTTCCTTCATTGCTGAAGCACTTGCAAAGCCCATCAGAGGAGAGAACCAAGAATCGATCGCTTGAGGAGAGTCGGGTAGAACTACAGAAGAATGCAGCCTGCGACAGGGATTAGTTCCCGCTATTTATCCTAAAATCTCAAGCAGAGCTTCATTACAAGATGGCTGCAACCAGCATCCAAAGGTTAATAAACAAAAGAATAAAAAATAAGACAAGTGAAAATTTAGCAAATGATGCTGACTTTTTACATAAATTCATGATTTGCTAAACATAGGAAGTTAGTAGAAGTAAATTATTGTACATAAAGCGTTCATTTGATGAAAGAGACGGCACAAGCAGCAAATATGAAGCTCATTTTCAAATTTTTCAGCTGGACAGGGAAGAATAATTATCAATGTGCAAACAGGAAATCACAATGAAGTATGCAACTGATGTTCAATGTGCCGCAAGCTAACACATTTTGCATCCTCAACTGAAATGCCATTTACATGGGGAAGAACAAGATTTCAAACTAACTACAAATAACTGCAAACATGAGCATTCCTAATCCAATCTCAACACCCATCCGGTACTCCCTTGTTTCAACAATCAATATGTCAG
>JAGMVL010000227.1:0-170992 GCA_019202695.1 Populus x sibirica
AGACACATATGATCAATAAAAAGGAAGAAAAAATGATCAAGGAAAGGGGAGAGGGTGGGGAGGTGTTGGATGAAGAGGTGCTGAATTATGCAAATAGAGAGGCAGGCAATTTAAGAAACTAACCGGTGGCCCAAGTTCTGGAGGAACGATTATCCTCCTCTTCCCCCCAGGTCTCATGTCTCGAATTCCTTCCTCAAATCCTGCAAAAGTTCCCATGTTAACTACCTTTATTGTGTACAATTTTTAGTTCGAAATGATAAGAAGACAAGCAGGTGCTGGGGGGACTATGAGGAAACTTTATTGATAGTCGAGATAGAAGGCACACGAGATTGTAGTAAATTCTGGATGTTGTCTTTTCACCTGGAATCAATGCATTAGTGCCCATGCGGATTTTCGCAGGAGAACCCTGTAAGTAGGTGCTGTCAATGCGACGACCTGACTCATTATAGCCAACATAGTGGAAAGTCACCTGCAAAGATTCTAGAGTGAATTGCAGCTCAACACTGAACATATTTTTTATAGATATATCATTCGATGAAGTGTTGATATCCTGAGATTATTAATCAATTTCAGCTGTAATGGTAGGACATTCATCAGAAACTATTCTAGTTTGTTTATAAATGGTTGACATATCTCAAATCCACATAAAAATCAGGAAAGAGTGACTTTCAAAGTAAATGAAAGAAAACCTGTTGGCCATCCTTTGGGCAATCACCTTCACCAACTTCAAAATCCCGGTATATAAGCCCTGAGTCACGTTTTATATAATTCTCTGGTGCTACTACCTTAACCTCAAAACCTGAATAACATTCCCCTAACATTAGAAATCGATTCCACGTGTTGTACATAAACCTAATGAAAAATAAAATTGTCGCATTTTCACAAGCACGGACCTTCTCTGATAAAACTTGGGAAGTCTTCAGGTACATTGTTCTCTTTCTGGATCCGCTTGTTTTGTTCCAGCAAGCGTCTTTCGTCATACGGGTTCTTGCTCTTTGTCTTTCCATAAGAAGGAAAAGTTGAAAGCAAGCCTGATGAGAAAGAAAAGAAGAGGAGGAACCTACGCCTCAATTTCTCTTCATGACATAATACTACATGTCCATTCTGCATTCTGGCATACATATACTGTTGATTATAGAAACAGACAAACATTACAAATAAGAACAATCAAGGAAACATTATTATCCACTCACCCATCATCATTCAAGTTGTGACAACACCGTACCATTCGCTTCTTCAAAGAAAAGAGATCTCCCAAAGCAGGACATGGTATAAGGTTTATGTCTGCCACAAAGCTCACATAAGCAAAAAAATATATCGATACAGGAATACGGAAAAAATCAAATCAATTCCGGACTTGTATGGTTCCCAAGGGGCAAAAGGAAACTATAAATTATTAAATATTCCAACGTTGTAGCCTCAGATTATTGTAAATGCAACTTTCTTGGTTTCCACATATGTTATTACTTTTAGAAAAAGTAATATAAAAACATTATTAAGAGTTCATCTAAAAATTTTAATTTTTAAATTAAAATAATTTTTTAATATAATTTTAGATGCTTAATGATCAAAAATTACATTTAAACCTTATCGTTTCATTCTAATTAATTCAATCAATAAGCACAAGTAAATAATTCTAATTAATTAAATAATGAAGTTTTTCAAATTTCAAACTTAAAAAAATTTTATTTTAAAAAGTATTTTAAAAATCAATATAAAATTATATTATTGAGATCTCATTTAATAATATAAAAAACACTTAGATTGATATCATATCTCACATCCAATTATTTCCAAATTAAGACGTATAAATCACTTCACATTAGCACCAATTACAAGTTTCACTTCCACGTTTGAGGAATAAGCATTCCCCCACCACAACAAGCACATTAGCACCCACCACAATAATTCACATTAGCACCCACCACAAGTCTCACTTCCTCCACACCTACTTACTGCTAGTGTACTAACACAAGAACACTAGGAAGCTAAGAACAACATGGTAAAATTAGTATCGCAAGGAAATTTAAGCATCAGTTTGCATGGGATTCATCAAAAAAGAAGAAAGAGCTAGCAAAGTTCATCCGTAGATGTTATAAGCACAAACAAAATTATATCATTCGACTTTGTTCTACTAAGAGAAGGACAATAATAATGCTTGAGAGAGGGTGGGGATTGAGAGATACCCAGAAAACATAAACACGAGGCACTTGCAGGAGCAGAGAGAGAGAGAGAGAGAAGCAGACTTACGAGGAGAAGATGGCTTAGACAGGAGAGGATAGAACGATGAGGTTGCTGTCAGCATGGCTTTTGTGAAGCACAGGATGGGCCTTTTCTGTTAAAACCTCTTCGTGGTGTTATCTCATGTTTTGTTCCATCTTTTTTTATTTCTTTTTTTTTTTTAAGGAAACTCTCACATCTTTTTTTGAAAAATAGTTTTCATAGCAAAAATATTTATTAGGCATTGTCTACGGTACCTTTATATAGTCGAATATTGCAATAATGAAAAAAAAATCGTCTTCACTAACTTGCCAATTGCCATACCGTTTATGTTTAACGTATATTGTCATATCAAATTATTTATGTTTTAATCTTTCTTTCCTTTTATGTTTACATGTTAAAGAGAATCTTTGGAAATAAATTTTCATGAGTATTAATTTTAAAATTCAATATAGATCCGATCCGGTCTACTGTATGCCAATTTATTTTTACATTTAAAAAAATTAAATTTTATTTTATTTTTTCAGTAGTTTAATTTTATTTTTTCAAATTATTTTCACATGTTGATGTTAAACGTAATTTAAAAAAAATATATATTATTTTGATATATTTTTTAATAAAAAAATACTTTAAAAAATTATTATTATTATATTTTCAAACAGCTCCCGGATGGATCCGGACTTGACACAAATAGAATAATTAAAAATCCAGTTTTTTTAAAAAACAAATAAAGTTTAGATTTGTTAATCCATATGACCCGAACTCTTGAACCAGATTGACACGTGGTAAGATCTATAACTAAGCAAAAACAAACATCCTTGACAATTGTAAGTTGTAACAGCTGTTTATTTTAGTATCTTTTAAGATTACTCCTTTACAATACAGACTCAAAAGATGCTTAATCTTCTGATTCAACAAACATTTTCTTCAAAGCATTCCCAAATCCCAACTCTTCACCGCCAGATCTCTTAGAATGGTTTGAGTTTGGATCTGATCTTATACATAGACAAGGACTGGATCATCGAAATAATTTTATTAGAATTTACACTCATTCGATAACAAAACTTTTCACCACCCCTTTTCGTCACAGGCCCAATTCATAGATTGAGAGCGGGGTCTAGAGAAGCATCGGACAATCCATACCAACTGTGCATTTGCAAGGCTAGAGCCTAGAAGTATCAGGTTCACAGATTTTAAAATGTGAACAAAAGTTGATAAAAAGATCAAAAGGGAGGGGAAAGGAATCCAATTTGCTCGAAGAAAAAGCATGTTTGATCATGTACGTTTACAATCTTGAACCAGCATTCAGACTCGATACAAGAAACGGTACCTGTGACCACTATCACCAGCCATTTCTTTGTGCCTGGAAAGAAAGAAATAGCCCATCTTGCAGTAGTAGATGTATCAGGCAGAACAACAAAGGGATGCTGTACTCTTCTTCATGTCCTCCGCTTTGCACAAGACTCTCAAACTAGGAAAAATCAAAACAGGGAGGAAAACAAAGGAGGAAACTGTGTCTGTCATTTATTCACTTCTGTTGTGTTCTAGGATAAAAAGATACAAAAAATGAAACTCCTAAATTACACTCCCGCTGAAACTCTTAAATTAACACTCCCGCCGAAACTCTTAAATTAACTCTTGGTAGGTATTGATATCTCAACAGACCCGAATGTCCACAGTAATGCTACTCAACTGACTAGCCCTGATGGAGCTTCTGAGTTTCTTTGTTGAGGATTTCTGGTCGGGTTGGTACCCAAGCCACAAGCATGAAAGTCTGGAGATAGCAGCCTGACTAGCAAACTGAACCTTGCAAGCCAAGCTTGGCTCTCTCAACATGTCATTACCCACAACACCCAAGGCACAAGTAGCATCATATCCATCAAGGTCAGATTCTGTTACCAGCACAGCAGATCCATCATCAAAAGCTGCGGTGTCCTGTTTTCCATCCTCTTTGGTAGGAAGATCTAATGCTTTTTGAATTATCATACAGCCAGGGATACTAATTTTTTTTACCTTGAGAAGATAGTAGTCTTGAACAGCCTGTATACAGGAGTTAACACAGAATGATTTTAGCAGAAGCCCAAGGTTATAGAATGAAGATAAAAGGTATCTTCGATCCAATAAAATGATGATTGTACTTATAAATAATGAAAAGAAAATGACAGATCAACAGTTAATACAGTTAGTTCCATGATCAAAATAGGCACAAAGTTAAAGTATAAGTTAGTAACAGAGTCCAGTTCATTAATCATAAATTCTTGCCTTCCGCTCAATCCAAGTCATTTGAACTGGAGTGAAGCTTTTAAAAACATGCTCTTCTTAGTCCAGATTCATGTTCATTAATCATAAATTCTTGTCTTCCGCTCAATCCAAGTCATTTGAGCTGGAGTGAAGCTTGTAAGAGCATGCTCTTCTTAGTCCAGATTCCTCAGTGTGTGTGTGTGTGTAGCGTGTGTTTTTCTTTGTTTGTTGCAAATCCATAGAAGGGTTCAATTGAATTTAAATGATGGATGCACCCATGAAACTTATATCAGCAATACCTGCCATTGAGAAGAGGCCAAAAGTACCCTAGGCCTAATAGATCTCACATGCTCGTACGCAGATTTGGGCGTCATGTGCCTGTGTTCCACCTGTCAAGAAACAGAAAATCTCAAGCAGGTAAAAATAAGGCATAATAAAATCAAGACATTCGATAAGTCAAGTTTGAATTTATACATACTAGGTAACAGAGAACAATGGTTGTACTGCGCCCCCTACCAGCCTTGCAATGAACATATGTTGTCTTCCCAAGAGAGGCATTTTCTTCATAAAGCACAACAAAAATAAAGAAATGGAACGTTAATATCAAATAAACGCAGTTATTAATGACTCTCTCTGGTAAGGGGAAGCAAAACAAAAACACAACAGCAATACCATGTTGACTGCAAGAGATAAACGGCGTGAAAGGAACAATAAAAGGCTAGCAAATGAACTTTAAGAACATACTTACCATGTATGAAATCCACAGCTTGGCATATATCACTAAACAAAGGAGCAAACAGATAGTCTCTTGTCGGAATGACCAAATGATCAATATCATGAGCCTAAAAAACAAATCAACAGCGAACATAAGTGCTATTTCAACACTCAGGCATAGCCAAGTGAAAAGAACAAAGACAAACTCTTTTCCCCTCTTTTTTCAACAATTAAAACACAACAATTTGCGAAATAGGTTGGCTTTTAGCGGAAGCACTGTCCATTTAAGCAAATAATTTCTCCAAGAACGATAATAATTGCATAAACAAGAGTAGCTTCAAATAATTTGCTAAACATTCATCAACACCTGTGTATAACAACATCTAGAAACCGAACATAGAAACTCACATGATATAGTGATGTAGGAACCAAAGTCTCGTATGATTCATTCAATGTAACCACTCCAGACACACCTAATGCCTTCAATCGTGGAACATCTGTCGGAAATGGAACCGCTCCTAACAATATAAACTGAAAATAATCAAAAACAATTTAGTCAATCAGTCAGTATTCATCAACTAAGGCTGAATAAAATAAAATAAAATAAAATAAAATAATTTATTTCATACCTGATCGACTCTATCCCACCAACGAAACTCGGACTGAATCTTATTTCTCAAAACATTGTACAACAGTGTAGGGTAAAAGAGAGCACGAGCTCCAGCACCTACCAAGACTCTCTTCGCATCCAAAACGACAACGTTTCTGCATGAATTGTCATCTTGATCTCCTCCCTTTATTTCTTCGATATACATCTTCACAAAACCCTAAAAGGAAAAAAGAAAAGAAACAAGTAGAAATAACCTCCTACGGATTACAAGAAGAAGAGATTGAGAATCGAATGGTTGATTTCATGGTTGATTTGAGGAGGAAGGAGAGGATCTCCTTGAAGAAATTTCTAATTTTTTTTTATTTTTTTTTTTGGGTATGTGGATTGGATTGCCTTTTTTCTCAGCAAACATGGAAAGCGAAAGGTACGCTGCCCTTGCCTTGTTTATTTTTGTCTCTTCCTCTCTCTCTCTCTCTCTCTCTCTCTCTCCGTTTTCTACAAGGATTTGGAATTTTCCTGTTTCAAAGTAGAAGGAAAGGAACGGTTGTGTAATGACGACTGCGTTTCCTTTCTTGACCCGTCATTAAAACGTCGTCGTCTCTTTTGCCTCTCTTTTATTTCAAATGATTAGTCAAAGGATTTACCATATTTTATTCTTAGAAGTTTTTATTTCCTATTTTAATGTTGTTAAAGAGCGGTGCATTTTTCATATTTGTATGGTATATTTGATCCCGAGATTCAAATTTATAAAATCAATAAATTAAGCAAATCTTTTAAGTTTTTAGCATGTGATTTATATTATGGTGTATAATATTTTTTAAAAATATTTTTATTTTAAAATAATATATTTTTTAATTTTTTTATATTAACAAATTAAAATTATTAAAAAAATATCAATTTAATAATTTTTTTAATCAAATAGTTTCAAGCGCAAATCAAAATATGCCTAGTGTTTGCTCATTCATGTATTTGCATTTTCAATATCGAAATCTTATTTTACCTTATCTTATTCTCCAAAAGTTAAATATATATTATAGCATCAAAATATCTTAACAAAAATATCAAATAGTTTCAAGCCAAACAAAGGTTTTTGGCTTTTTATATATATATATATATATAAAAGGCTTTTGAGGTTTTTTCTCCAAAAGTTAAATATATATTATAGCATCAAAATATCTTTACATCATCAGACACTGGTTTACAGCCATCATATTCACATAGCCACAACTTTTAAGCGCTTGATGGACGTTCTGGGTATGCATCTCTGCAAGACTGCAACCTTTCCATGGTCTTCTTCCTACCCAACGCTTCATAAAATTGGAAGTCCAAACATTCTTCCAAGAACCAGTGCTCCTGCGAGCTCCTATTCTGTCCCCCACCCACTGGGCACGATCAGATCCGACTTTAAAACATGGTTCGTAAGTCACAATCAGACTCGAGGAAATAGTTGTGGGACAGAATCCTATGCATACGAATATGCTTCCCATGAGGCTATAAAATTCACTTGCACGATGCACCAACTACCAAGAATTTGAAGGGGGAGACTCAACGACGACTGGAACGAATTTAGTTGAGTTAGTTGACAAGATGTGGGGGGCTTTACTTGACGTAGAATGAGTGCAACAAAAGTTATGAGTGGTTGTGCTTATGATCATGTCCTACGCAAGGTTCAAGTCTTGATGAACACAGGCATGGCTTTTAAGTTTTATGCCTCGCATGCTAGCTGCTCATAAAGGTAGAAATTGCACAAGCTGTTGGCTTTAATGCAAGATATGAGCTTCATATATGGAGATAATTGACTATTTAATGACTGGTATACAAAGAGTCTATCAAGAAAATTGATACGGGCTCTATCTCATAATTCCATAACAAAACAAGTGTAAAACAATTGAGGGTTATAAGAGAGAAATTGTTTTCTTCGTCAAATTTCATCCATGATTTAAATCCTTTAAAAGGCTTGCTATAGATCAAGATAAGCTTTCTTTAAATAATTATTTGATTATGAAAATCATGATGTTATCATGTTTTATATTTGATTCTTCATGTTTACGATCAAAGAATTGCTTAAAAGTAATACCTGCAAGCATGAGAGTGTAACTATATGCTGATCTTTTTTCTTTCATCTGGGGTAGCTCTATAACGGAGAAAACAAATCAGGCCAGATGATGATTATATATATATAGTTGAAAAAACAAGTGGAGAATGTATGAACAATCAAAATTAGAAAGCCTTGCACAAGTTATGATCCCTTTTCATGAATGCTGATCTCATTCTGATGCAAAACTTGCTAGCAGAAAACAGAAAGAATTTCCCATTGATGTTTAAATAGACTGACCTGCTTTCATGTTATGAAATCTTTGGTTAATTTATTAACCGCAGGAGTTGTTTTAAGACAAATCACTCTGGCACCAGACAATGTTCAAGCAAGCCTTCAACTGAAAAACATAGCAGCAGATTTTTTATTCACGAATAACTTAAAGAGGGATATTTCAAAAGTGTCAATTACCACACATAGATGCAGAAAACTATAATTTAGTATCGAACATGTCTTTTAACTGACAAAGGAATCATGTTTCTTGAATATTTCCAAATTAGTAGGCCTTGTCAACAGCTTCCATACCTCTGCTCGGTAAAAGATTATTTCAGAAACTTATTAAGAGCAGTTTTGTTTTGTTTTATTTGCAATGCCGCGCTTTAAAAAAATATATATATTTTTTAAATTATATATATTGATGTACTGATATTAAAAATAAATTTTAAAAAATAAAAAATATTTTAAAAAATTACTACCATAATATTAAACACCATCAAATAATCATATGTGTAGCATAAGCTTTTTCATTCAGGCACTCACGATAAGCTTCAAGTAGTAAGCGTGAATTGAAATTGTGTTTTTCAAGAAAATTTAAATTATTTTTATTTAAAATTAATTTTTTATTTTTTAAAATCATATTTAAAATTAATTTTTTATTTTTTCAAAATTATTTTAATATACTGAAATAAAAAATAATTTTTAAAAAATAAAAAAAAATATTATTTTAATATATTTTCGAATAAAATATCATTTTAAAAAGTAATTTTAAAAAAAAAATTAATTGGGCCGCGCTTTCCTCCCAGTGAACAGTATAAAACTCCACTATTCACAACACTCTCAGACATCTCCTATGAAGTACATTCCCCGGTCAGACAAGAAATGCCAATAGGGTTCTGGGTAACTTCACAGAAACCCTAATCTCATTTGTCACATTCTATGCTTGAACAACACTAGATGATCATAAACCCTTTCAGAGCCATCCTTCTAACATGAGATAACTAATATGTACACGCAGCAAGCATAGCAGACACAACACCATTTGCTGAGAATCTCAATCATCTTCTCTGCTTTTCAAAGCACGGTAAATGATGCAAAACCAAACACAAAGGCAGGCATGAGAATGGCGTGTGTTAATTATTAAGGAGATCCTATGAGTGTAATAGATGTCAAAGTAATGCAGGATAGCTAGAAGGTTGAAGAATTCTATCAGACGAAGACCTGAAATCTTTAATTGTGTTATCAAGTGGTGGATACTCATACTTCACAATTCCAAGAGAACTGTATATAGTATCTACAATAGTAGATTTAGAACACAGAGTAATATGGATAATAGAAGGAAAACCATCTAAAAAATGAATAATAACCAACTTGGTCTCCATGTTGTTAGCTATCTGGGAGCAGTATAGGCTTATCTTTCACCTAACATAAGTACCATTCATGCGCTTGCCCTTTGATCTCTCAATAGATGCTACTTTCTGAAGCCTGATCTGCTCCCTGAACTTGGCTATAAATTCACCAGCTTTCTTATCAACCTCACTAGAGTAGTCTCCTGCATCATTGTAGATGGCCGGAGCGGAATCTTCATCTGAACTTACTCGAGAGATATCATTCTCGCTTTCCGAGTCTTCTGTGGACTCCACAGTAACACTCTCTGAAATTACTTCATTTTCTTTCTTCTTATACTTCGAAAGGGTTGGCTTTGACATGTGATGCTGAGTATCAGAGTTCTTTTTATCGGCGCCAATTAACATATTATCAGGTCCTCTCTCCATTTCATCCTTTCCCATGTTCACTGTCTGAGCTTCATTGCATATTTTACCAACCTTATCATCAATGTGGTTTCTACTCATCTCTCCAGCTTTTATTGTCTCTGCAGCATATCGGCTGGCTCTGATAGTCCTAACAGATTTTCCCTTTAGTGATGAAATTTTAACAGGTGTTGCAGGTTTCTGAACTGATCTCAAAGAACCCTGCCCCGCCTCTGTACTACCCATTGTATCCTCATTTCTTGTTGCAGGTTTCTGAACTGATCTCAAAGAACCCTGCCCCGCCTCTGTACTACCCATTGTATCCTCATTTCTTGTTGCAGGTTTCTGAACTGATCTCAAAGAACTTTGCCCCGCCTCTCTACTACCCATTGTATCCTCATTTCTTTTCCCTTTCAAATCCTTCAACTCATCCTTCAAGCTTCTCCGGGAATCCTTTTGGAACAAAGAGCCACTACTATATCTCCTCAAATGAAATGCATTCAATGGAGCATCAGCCTTCCTGGTTGTTGGTGATTGAGAAGTAGGAGGATAAGAAGCACGGTAACTCTTGCTTTCCCCTAATTCTTCGGTTTCAGAGTTTGGCATTTCAGAAGAAACAGAACGTGAGGGCGAGAGCGTCGTTGGTGAATACGATGCTGAACTCCCTTGGGATGACAACGATGTTGTGGACCTGAAAGATTGTGACCTGAGAGACTCGTATTGAGCTTCATCAGCTGAGAGAGGTCTAAAATGTGAAGGACCCAGGTGTTGTGGACCTGGATTCCCTTGAGATGACAAAGATGTTGTGGATCTGAAAGCTTGCGACTTGAGAGACTCGAATTGAGTTTCATCAACTGAGAGAGGTCTAAAATGTGAAGGATCGAGATGTTGTGGACCTGGATTCCCTTGAGATGACAAAGATGTTGTGGATATGAAAGACTGCGATTTGAGAGACTCGAACTGTGTTTCATCCACTGAGAGAGGCCTAAAATGTGAATAACCTCCAGAAGAAGAACCCACTTTCTCTCTAATTTCCCTTGTCTCAAATCTCGGACGCCATGGACTTTGGGAAGGTAAGGCTACAGTTTCATCAAGCATCCCCTCTAAGTTCGTAGGACCCATATCACCAAAATCATTCTCCTTTACACTCCTTCCAGAACCATCAGCCGAGCCCGAGCCCGACAAGCTTGTACCAGACTCGCTTCCATTACTAAATTGAGGACTATCCAGATTCCTAACCCTCGGATTTAAACTCCTAACTGGCAATCCTAGTGGCCTGTAACCATTTGCTTGTCCTAGATTACCATATTCATCGAGTGAATAGTTTGGTTGAGACACTACAACTGTTGATTCAACTTGGAAGTACTGGCAATTCCAAGATTGAACCACATTACTGTCACCATGCTCAAATGAATTTTCAAAGCCATTTTCAGCATCTGAAGATCCACCCTCGTTTCGTTCATTACCATTAGCAACATCAACCATAGACTCACCCCTGTAGTACCGTTGTCCAATTTTGTTCAGTTCAAGACCATTGGTATCATTAACCATTGACTCACCTCTATAATACTGTGAGTCCCAATTCTGGTACACATTTTTGTCATCAAACCCAGATAAATTTTCAGACCCATCCTCAAAAATTGGAGAAAAATGAAAAATTCTAGAGACATAAGATGATTGTGAATCATCGGAGTAGTGGGGTGGTGGTTCAAAGTCAAAATCTTCAACATTTCTACTACTAAACAAGCCATAACATACAGCTAGGCCAAAGAAAAGAAGGTGAGCAAGGTCCCAGAATTTGGTGAAAATAGTAGAGTGACTGACAAATTCAGGAGCTTGTGAAGGAAATAGTGGAATAAGAACAAGAAAGAGCACGAAAAAGAGAGACTTACAGAGGACGCGACTAGTGAAAGATGACGACGACGACGACGACTTATTGATTTTGGTGACGGGCTTAGAGTTGTGAAGCTCCTTGAGTGGGAAATGGGGCTTGGAATATGAGACTGGATCTGCCATTGATGGAGAAACAAGGTTTTTTCTGCTGTTTGGTGGGTGTGGGAATGGGGAAAAGAGGAGGTGAAGGAAGGAAGACTTTGAAGGAAAGGAAAGGAGAACATGGGGTGAGGTCCGTGATGAGAAGAAAGGAGGAGGCGAATTCAAAAGTGTCATTATTGTGACCGTTTGTACTAAATGACGGGGTTGTCCTTTTCTTTCCTTCCATTGTTTTGGCCCTTTTGGGTTGAGGCAAGGCAACGGCCAAAACTATCGCTTTAAAACCCGATTAAGGTAAAATCCCGTTTACGTGTCGATAAAGTTAAAAGAGAATTAATTTAATATTTTTTTAAAAAATAAAATAACATTATTTTAATTAAAAAATTCAAACGATTGCGTCATAGTTAACCTTTATTTTAGATAAGAGTACACCAAATTAATTTTTTTTATATTTTTTAAATTTAAATCAATTCAAGATAAGTTAACTATTTTCTATTTTAATTGAGATTAATTTTTTATTACATTGTCTTGAGATTATATTACTTGTATTTTTAATTTAAATAAATTAATAAAATTAGCTTGTAATATAACAATCTTAAAATCATATTCTCTATATTAATTTATAATTAAAACAAGTTTAATAGATCTTTTAGATATTAGATTTAATATTTTAATTTCAAAAATTAAGCAAAGAACAAGACTACTTGTCACCGTACCAACCTCATGAATTTATCAATGTAATTTGCTTACGTAAACGGGAAACTTTGTAAATAATAAAATGGGAATTAAAGTCAAGAACTGGGTCCATGAACTGATTATATTTCTCTCTTTTTTCCCAATTTTTGTCTTCATCGGCCACTGTTTTCTTGGAAATCGGAAATGGAATTTTATTACTTTATATATATATATATATATATATATATATATATATATATATATATATATTTGCAATTTTCAGCTCAGGCCAAATCACACCACTGGCAGGGCATGCCATGGTGGACTAGCTGTATTACATGTGGAAGGTTAACAGCATGATTTTATTTTTAGAAAAATAAATGGAGAGGCCATGAGTAAATTATTGGCCAATGATTCAGGCCAAGAGTATTTTTTAAATTAAAATAATATTTTTTTATGTTTTATATCAACATATTAAAATTATTAAAAAAATATTTCCAAGCATTAATTTAATACTTATTATATAAAAAATAGTTTCAAAAAACACTTTAAAAAAATAAAATGTTTGTCTAATGTCTACTCCAAGATACGATATCATTGAATCTGACTTGCCTTATCTGCTCTACTCTCGTTATCAACTACTTTCTATTATTAGGGCGGTGTGATGTCTTTTTTTGGCAAGATTATTTTCAAGACTCTCACCAACTACACTAAGTTTCTAAAACACTTTTCATATTTATTTGATTTTCCGTATCATTATTTTCTTGTTTGTATTTTCTAAATGTGATTTAAAAAACATTAATAAAAACAAAAATATGAATTATTTTTTTATTTTTAAAAAAAATAAAAAAAAAATTACACTATGATTACATGACCTAACTTGATAAGTCAACTCGCCAACTTATCAATTTCAAATCTGGCTAAGTTGGGTTAGTGAAAATTTTTATATATATCAAATATTGTAGGTTTTATTTTTAAAAAATTAATTTTAAATTGAATAAATTAACCCAAGTCAATCACGTACATAACAGGGGTCTTGGGTCAGGTTGATCCTAAATCAGGGTGACCTGGGATCGGGCCTTATAATTATGACCTAGAAATGATTTAGCCCGCGATGACTTTGAACCAGAGGCCGTTAGCCCATTAAGGAACGATCATAAACCATCGCCAGCTGAATCGAAAACAGGAAAAGCACGGCGCCGAAGGCTCAACCGCTAACCGCTGTAGCTAAAAACGATTGACTTCCCTCCCCGATAATTTCATTTCAAAGAGAGAGAGAGAGAGGAGAATGGCAGGGAGAGGAGAGATAGTGGAAGCAGAGAACGCAGAGGCAGAGGCTATAATCACAAGAATAGAACACAAAACTCGCAAGATCGAAAGCCTACTCAAACAGTAAGTAATTATCGAGATCTCAATTTCTCTGTCTTTTATTTTGCTATTAAACTTTCGGGGACTGCTTTTTTGTTTCTTTCTCTCAGGGGCAGACCTGTTGAGGCTCTCAAAACGGCTCTGGAAGGATCGCCTCCAAAGACTCGAGATGAGAGATGCAAGGTTTTTCCTTTTCCTTTTCTTTTTTTTTTTGAAAGATCTACGAAGGAAAGTTTTGATTTTTTTTCTTTTTGTAGTCAGCGAATTGGATAGTGGTGCACAGAGCGCTAATGGCAATAAAAGATGTGGATTCATTGTTCTCTGCTTTAGATCCTGAGTACTATGATATTCTCATGAAGTCAGTACTTCTCTTTCTCCTCTTCATTTGTATTTTTTTTTTATATATATTTTTTTTGTTGTTTTTAACTTGGCCCATCAGCGGAATTTACATTTATAGTTAGGAGAGTGGTAGTTTAGTTCAATTAGATCTTTTGGGCATCCTCAATATTGATCATAATTTAAGTTGTGTGATATTACTGTCGATTGCAGACTAATCGACACTCAACGTTAATGGCATTTGTTTTCAAGTCTGTTTTGGTGATGAATCAGAGGACTTGGTCCCTTAAATGTATTTTTTTTAATCTGGTTATTCTTTCGGAATGCTAAGCCATCAAAAGTTGCAACCTTTTAAGAATGTGAGATGGTGTTGGGCTGTTTTGTGATTTAGTCATGATTCCTTGTGTTTAGGGTCTATGCTTGTGAATGAGAGGTCAAGCGGGGCTTGTTTTGGAATTTTTTGTTTTTGTAATCCATAGAAGGATTCTTCAAATGAAAGATTGTTGCTTCATTTCAACTGCCACTTTCCTGGAAACTATTCTTTGGTCTCTTCTGCTTGTTTAAGATATTTAACTTATTCCTCTTCTGATAATTTTGAATTTTTATCATTTCACCCTTTGAACTTATTTATGGTGTAATTGTATTATTCATGAACTGATGTTCGATAAATTTCAAGCTTCTAGTTCTGGATGTGCAGTTCTAAACTTGAAATAATTTGGGATTTGTAACATTTTCCCTTTGTTCCGTGACAAGAATGAAACCAGCTGAGAGTCAAGACATTTCTGCTGGAGTGGTCATTCCTGAAAACAAAAACTCCTCTCACAAACACCTTTCTTTCCTTAGACCAATATTATTGCCATTCGATTTTCATCTTAACCCAGCCCTTGGGTAGTCTTTATTGATTGGAGAAATTATTTTTCTCCTGCATCTTATGCCGATCGATAGAAAACAGTTCCTCGAGATAAAGGATCTCTGTTTACCAGCTTAAACTTGTTGATTTAAAATTTAAAATACAGTCGAGAACCAGCTTAAAGTTCTTTAAACCATAATTACCTTGAGAATAAGATCAAGGCCATGTGCAAAATGATATCTGATTCATCATTCTTCTTTCAAAGCCTCCTTGTAAGACCTCGTTTTTTCTTGGTATATTATTTGGCTATCTTGTCCGGAGAAATAGAATGGAACTGATTTTGTCCACAATTGATACAATTACAGTTTTAGAGCTTATTTGAGTCTATTTGTACATGAAGATGGCATAAACTGAAATCTTGACTCATCGTTATATACCTCTCAATTAATGTGATCGGTCATTTTTCTTGTCCAATGAATTATTACACCTGTCCATAATTGGCTTTCTGCGTGACTGAACATATTTGTGTTGCCTTTGTTTTCTACTCCGGAAGAATTTGTTTCATCCCGGTACATGTTGTTGGATCCTTACCTGATATATGTAGAGTAAAAGCTCTGAGCATGAACTTCAAAAGTAAAAATGAAGCCGTGGTGTTTAGATCTTCTTCTTTTTGGCTGAACTTTATTACCAAGAGCTCACATATTTCAGCAGTATGGATGTGAATGGCTGCATGATTACCAAATCATTACCAATTCACATTAGTGAGGAGTTATATTAGACCCTTTGGTGTTTATGTTATTTTTGCCTTCTATATTCTACAATGTCTGGACATATTAAAGGATGTAATCTTTTCCTGCATTAAACACTAGCAACTCCCAGAAGGAAAAAGAATGGATGAATCTCAATGTAGCATTTTGTGTGGCCTATTATTTTCCGTTCTCATGCTTTTTGTGTAACGTTTTGCAGTTAACATTAATTCAGTGATATCATAATCCACAGGTACTTGTACAGGGGATTGTCAACTGGAGATCGGCCCACATGCGACCAATGCCTGCGGATACATGAAAAGTTAACAGAAAAGGCTGGATTGGGTTGCATATTGCGTTCCCTTGCAGACACTGTGAATACCGTTTGACTGTGTCATATATACCAAAATGCAAATCTATCCATCTGTGTAATATTTAATTATGAATGATGATAATGTGCAGGGGCTGTCAGGGTTTTATGTTCCAAAAGCTTCGCCTTGCCTTAAAGCTTGCGATACAGTACCGGTTTTCTTATTTCATATTTTATTTGAGCGGGTAGGTGTTCTTACAAGTCTTAAATTATCTGCCAAGCTACCGACCTATCAGACAAGATTCGTGTACCTTCATCTCTGAATCAATTTAAATGCAACTGAAACTGGATGACTTGCATTAATTCCCATTAGAGAACGCTTGCAAGAATTGAATTTCTTGTTGTATATACAGCCCGAATTTCACAAAGATGTGTTTGGTAACGCATTTGTGAGTGCCTTTTCAAAATGGCTTTTCTAGTAGCGTAGATGTCAAAATGATCAGAAATTATCGAATTATGATGTTTTTTCATATCTGAGTACTCTGGAAAATCTCTTGCAATCACGTTAGCTGGATGTGAAGATTTGATAATCTATCTTTAGTCTGGATGAGTGATTAAAACCTGTTTGCAGCAATTGCACGGCTGACCGCATTCCCTAGTTAGAAGCCAAGTGCCTGTTTGTCACTGCGGCAGCGGCTGCGATTGAAAACAAAAGCTGAATTAAGGTGTTTGGTTAATCCGAACTACACATTTTTTCACATGGATCCCACCTCATAACTGAGGTCGAACCTCAGCTCATGAGAAGCAGGTTTTATCTGCTTCTCCTGCGGTCCTGCCTGCGTCTTCTCATGTGGAGAGTGAATTTAATTCACTCTCCACTGTTCACGTGAACAGTGGAGATTGGACCCGGTCCAAAGCTATAAAAATGTATTGAACTGGGTCCGATCCAATAAAAAAAATATTTTTTATTTTTAATTGTGTTTTATTCAAAAAAACTAACGTTTCACATTATTCAATAACACTATAAATTAGAATAAGATCACTTGATGACGTAATATTTGTAGAATTTGATTACAATTCCAATTTTATTTCTGATGATATTTTACCTGATGTTGTTGCGCGCTTACGAAACCAATGAAACTGTAGTCCTTGTCGGATGTATTTCATACGTGATGGAATTGTAGATAGTTTAATGGAACAATATAAAATATTTTATATAAAGTATTATTTATTTCATAATGTAATAACAATAGTTAAATAAATTAAAAACATTCAATATATATATTAATTATTTTATAACCTCAATTTGAAAAGCATTTTTTTAACCAAACACATTAAACTACTTTTTACTCAACCTCAGTTTTAACCACGGTTTTTAACCAAACATATATTTTTTCAAATCAATCTCAACTAAAAATATTTTTTATAAAATATTTTTTTTCAAATTACAATCACAACAATAACCGCAATACTAAACACACTCTTCTTCGTGTTTATAAAAATTCAAATTATACAGGAATTATGCAAGAAATTGAGAAGACAGAGAAAATAGTGTATACCAAACAATGTAAGATTCGTGTACTTTCGGTTTCGGTACAGTGATGGTCAGATTGATTTGGTTCCCTTTACTGTCCTTCGTTATCTACAGAGAGCTGGCTCCGTAATCTGTCCACAGAGAAAGGTAGCTTTGGTTGAACAAAGTTTGACTGCATCTGGAGTAGATCAATGTGAAAACTCCGAGTTTTTTTTTTTCTTAACACGGTAAAAAAATGATAAAGTAATGCATATGAAAAGATAATTAAGAATCTATCATAGTTATATGAGTTGCAGAAGATGCCATCTATGACTTGTTTTGAATTTGAATTAAAGACGGAGACATGCCTTTCTTCCCTTTTCTCTCATTTTCTCCCTAACAGCTGGTGTTGCAAGAAAAATGTGAAAAACCATTAACATCAACGAAACAATTTGTATTGACAAATAACAATTTTATTGTTGATCATCTTCCCATCTAATTACATGTTTCACTACATAAAATATGAACTATGTATAATTTATTGATGATTTTTACTCCAACTTGTATTATAAAAATGCATCTAGTCCTAGTTTTCAACATACGTCATTGTGGTCTGCATATACTGGTTTAGATATTTATGGATGCCCAATTAGATGGCGGACATGTAAGGGTTGAAGAAAATCCACGCGTTTACATAATGAGATGAATACTAGAGAAGAACATTCATTGAATAGATGTAACATATGCAATCAAAGGGGTCATAATAGAAAAACTTGTGAAACTAGACAACGTGTTTTAAATTATGTTAACTTCAATTATTTTTCCATTATATTGCAAATGCTAACAATTGGTTATTTATATGTTCTGATAGATTATATGAATGACTTATATCAAGGACTTAATATTTTAAGTTTCACCAATATATTGTGAGGGATGTAATATTTGATTAGCACAAGTCTTATTGCACTGTTTTGACATTGTTGAGATATATTTTTCAAATAGGATAATGTGACATTTTGGATTATCTCATCATATTTCGTATTATGTTGATATCAGAAACAAACTGCACAATATTAGTAGTTAGGGTAGTCGCGAGGGAAACTAGTTCATATTTCATGTATCTTACGGTGATCTTTGTGGAATGCCAAGAGAAATCGTGTTTTTAAAGAGCGACATCTAATG
This sequence comes from Populus x sibirica, assembly GCA_019202695.1. NCBI lineage: Eukaryota > Viridiplantae > Streptophyta > Magnoliopsida > Malpighiales > Salicaceae > Populus > Populus x sibirica. The sequence continues at coordinate 18,820 of JAGMVL010000227.1, forward strand.
ATTGTTATAGATACATACATGATATAATATTTGTTTATTATAAGCTGTTTCATTACACCGACCTGATCAAGTTTTATAATAGGTTCGTACTATCTGATACACTATACCCCGATATTAGAGGCAAAATCGATTGATATAATATTATTTTATATTTATTAAATATCAGATTAATTTTATTATGGATGATAATTATTAATTGGTTTTTAATATTTGTATGTATATATATAGATTAATTATTTAGTACAAGAAGTTTGGAAAGCAACAATAATTATATATGGAGGTATCAATGAAATGAAATGTATTATAACCAATTGGTTATTTGTAATTGTGTGAATTGATTTTTTTTAGCCAGGAAGTTATGGCAAAATAGATTATCCTTTCTAATTATTTTTTTATCCGTGTTATTTTATAAAATATTTCTTTAAAATGTGAATCACTATTGAATTACGTAGTAAATTTTTGTAGGATGATGATGTCATGAAAATGCGAGGGTCTTGTTCCAAAAAGCTTTGCCTTGCCTCAAAGCTCGTGACAAGGACATCAGTTTTCTTGCTTCATATTTTATCCGAGCAGGTTGTTGTTTTGTCCCAGAAATCTTAAATTTTCTGCCCAGTTACCTACCTATCAGACAGATTCTTGAATCTTCATCTCTGAATCAATGTAAAAGGAGATCTGAAATTAGATTACACGTATAGATAACAGTGTCTATCGTCTTTTTTTCCTTGTAGACTTGCATGTCTTCTCTGCATCGTTAGATGTTCAGTGTCTATCGTCTTTTTTGCCTTGTAGACTTCCATGTCCCCTCTGCATCGTTAGATGTATAAATAAATGCACTGGCATAGTGTCCAAGGACCAAGACACAATCACCCATGAAATCAGAGGCGACTTAAATTCGATCAGCTTTTAGCTTTTTCTTGTGTTCAAGGCGATGCAATCAAATTCAGATTTTAGCACGTCACAGCCTTGCATTTGAACCAGAAGTTTTTTCTACCTCTTCTTTTAAAAATTTTTGTGATGGGTGGACATTAGGTTCTTGGACGGAAGCCTTTTTCTTTTAATGTCTTTTGTTTTGCTCATAGCCTGAACTGCTGAAAGGGCAGCTACAGTCTCTTCCTGTGAGGGTCTCAACCCATAAGGGTGTGGTTCACTGGTTTGAGAGATGGGACAGCTTCTGAGATCATGTTTCAATTTCAAATCTCAACTTTTAAATATGGTTTTTATGCTCTTTTTGCCTATTGTCTTCCTATTCTTTTATTCTTTATCTTTAGATTCTATTGCTGTAGAGATAAAATTTGAATAAGGTTTTTGTTTATATGCCTGTATTCTTTTACGGTGGTGATGATATTAGAATCCTAGAAGACCACCGGTGGGTTTGGATTAAGTGATGGACAATTCAGCTTTTAGAATGGAGGATAATTACAGTCCTTAACAACAACTTCCTTCTCTGTGTTATTTTGATTCGAGATTTTGCAAGAGATAATATACACGATATAACCTGAGTAGTTTCTCATCGTGAAATAATTATATAAATAAACAGCCACGAAGGTCTCCTCTTCGAGCACGATGCAGTCTTGAAACCCCCCAGCTCCAAACACAATTTCAGTTACTGTAGTGACCCGCTGGCACCAGATATGTTGAGTTCAATTATTAGGCCGCAAGAACAGAAACTGCCCACTACTTATGAACGTTCAGCTACCATACGTTATGGTAATCAGACCAAGGAATGAGCAGACACTGAAGAGAGGATTGCAGATATGAAAATGGAAGCGAGCTAGGAATCGATGGAGCCAGCCATGTTTAACATCTTACATGTTTAGCTGCAAACTAATGCGGATAAGAGACATTATGGGCCGACATGCAATTCTTCTACCATGACTATGAGCTTTAAGTCTGAGATTTGACATTTACAATTGGAGAACAGCTCCAGGACATGGGGCTTGCTAGGTAGAATGTTCGAGCATGGAGACATTGCTTGGAATCACAAGAAAAAAGCTGGAATCTTTTAGCAAGGCTAATTGACAACCATTCATACACAAAAGCCACAGATAATCGAAGGATGAATAGAAGCATTTTTTGTTAATAGGATGACCATTCAATTCATTCCTTCATTTGGATCACTAAAATACTATTCTCTTTACATAGTAAAGCCACTTTGTCTACATCAAATCCTACAATAATCAGCAGGGAGATATTGTATTCGGATTCCTTTGTCGCACCTTCCAATCATCCTACAACTTATAAACACTACACTTTGCAACTAGTCCACTCTTTGCAACCTGGACTTGTCAACAAAATCACATCCTAACCACTACCACCACTGATCGTGTCTTATTTCATATTCTCCCTATTCCACATTCTCTCAAATTTCTGTGGATGCCTGGAAATCTTATCCTAAATCCTTTCACCCATTTTATCTTTTACCAAATAGCCCCCACTTCAAGCTAACAATCATGACCTGGAAGCAGGAGCATCAAAAGTTCGATGGTGGACGGACATTGTTGCCCAAGGGTTAATGGGCACCGGTCGTTGTGGTTGGCGGGTTGAGGCAGTTGGAGCAAGAGCAGAGGACGCGGCAGCAGCAGAAGATGATGAGGCTGACGAGACAGCAACGCGCTCGCATGAAGGGCACATGGTGAGGGTGGTGGGAGGGTTCATGTGCATGTAGAGCTGAGGGGAAAGTTTCAGTGCTCTAAGTTCTTGCACCTCCTTCTGTAACCTCCTGTTCTCCTCTGTTAGATTTTCACAGCACCTCTTTAGGTACTCGCAATCGACTTCAGTTTGCTTCAACTTAGTCCTGCATCAATTTGATGAGAAAATGTTCACTTTCCAAGACATTTTCCTCCGCATAAAAACAGTTCAAAAGCACTTTAAATCACAATAAATATGTAATTTCTGAAATCACAAAATGTAAAAATACAAATCCATTTACTTGGCAACAAAAACACCCTACTTGTCGATATTGAAGATTACATGACTTCCACAGAAGCATGGATACTGAACTTCAGACCTAATGAATTTATTTCTTTTTCCAGTCAAGATGTAGTTGACCCATGAATAGGGTAATGCATTATCACAAAGAACGACTGCTGTTGTAAACACTGGATGCAATTATAACTAGTTGATAGTCCTATGTGCATTAAATTCTATTGACTTGAACAATAGAGGCAACAATCTTTCCCTTCATTAACACTCACTAAATTGAGTCTTCCACTAAAAATCATCCAAGAAGACAATTCCATCCTTATCAACTCATTTGATGATCATACTACTTCGAAATACAAACAGTAGCCCTGACGGGGGGATATCTCACCTTGCTCTTCGGTTCTGAAACCACACCTCCACTTGCCTAGGCCTGAGATTCAACTGCTTTGCCAAAGCCAGCTTCTCCTTCTGCAACCACAAAACCACCACACTTCACCAAATTACACCAAACCCAGAATTAAAAACCACCCTAACATGATACAAAAATAAATAAAAATGACACTACTCACGGGATTAAGAGTATTATGTTCCTTGAAAGTCTCTTCAAGCACTAAAGACTGTTCCTTTGAGAGTCTCAGCTTCTTCCTAGAAGCATCACCACCAGCACCATCTTCATCATCACTGTCACGAGAGCAAGAGGCCCTCTCCGCTTCTGTTTCTTCTCCAATCTGTTCTCTTTCGCTTCTTTTACCACTTAAGCTGGATAGCGTACTGTTTGGTGAAGAAACCCCAGTTTCGTCATCACAATCTGTCACTGCAGCTGGCACCCTGTTCATGTCAATTCCTCGTTGAAAAAACCTCGTACCACATGCTCTATCTGCAATAAAAAAAAACAATGGGAATCATGTAATTAATCCAAAACACAGATCTGGATCAAAGACAGTACTATAAGCTTGTTTATTTAGAGCCCAGCAAAAACCCAAGAAACGAAACAAGTACCTGATGATTGAAAGAGGTCAGTCAAGGAAGTTTTTCTATGATTGTTTTGTGAAGGTACGGGCATGAGATTTAGCTTCAAAGAAGGCTGCTGTTGATGATTTTGTTGTGTAGCATCGAATCCCAAGCTCAAACTCAAGCCCAGTCCATCATTTTTATCACCCATCTTCACTCCTCTCGAACACCAGAGAGCCAAAGCTTCAGTCTTCCCAACCAAAATAAACACTCCTTTCTGCCTCCTTTCAGCTGGGATAACAGAGGTTTTTATTCAGATTGTGAGAGCAGAAAGGGAAAAAGAAGGGTAGAAAATGGTTGGGTTTTTGGAGCCTGAGGTGTCACAGCCTTTTGCTATTCTCGGTACAGTAAAAGGATGGGACTAGTCTATACATATAGATATGTAGATACAAGGAGAGAAAGTGACGGATGGGTATAGATTCAATCATGGCTTGTGTCAGCCATCCCCTATTGGCTCAAATCATCATCATCATCATATATGGTACAATGCTACTAGATAAGCTAGCTTTCTGTGTATGGCTAGCTCCTGCTAACAGGCTTTACTCCTCCTCCACGTAACCTTCCTTGTGACCATGGTTAACTCCTCCTCTTCAAACCTTGGTTCGTTACTTTGACTTTCTATACACTCTAACCACATATCTTTTCCGTTTGGTTTAATGATGCATTGGTCCCTCTACTTTGACTTCTGTCTTTTTCCTATTTATTTTCTTAATATCTATCTGGTATAAATATTATCATTTCACTGTTCGATTGTACTTTAATTTTTTTCAAAACTAATAAGAACTCTTTTTTTATCTGCACCCTCGTCACGAATATAATTGTTTTCAAATAAAATCCTATAATATTAATATAAATTTAATAGATTTATGTGTTTGAAAAGTCATGCTCTTGTCCCAATAACTATAGGTCGACCGCCTCCGATTTTTATAGCTACAGTTTTCTTTTAAGATCAGTATTAATAATGCATCTAGTTTGATAAAATCTAATTTCAATTAATTATAGAGTTATAATACAATTAAACATGAATTAACAAAATTTTGAATTAAATCGTACGGTTTCTACTGCGGATGTTAGTCGTTTAATTTTTTGATAATTAATAAAATATATCCATCAAACAATGTCAGTTAAAATCTTTGATATTCATTTATAGATGGAATGGATAATTACAAAAATAAATTTTGAGATTATATTAAAAGGAAAGCAGAAGGATGATGAGAAAATATAAAATTCAAATAGGAACCAAGTACACTATTCAAGCATTAGATAAACTAGTGGAAGCATTTTCTAATCACACAGTTAAGATAGCGATTAGGATTATAATAATAGTTATTTTTTAAGGTATTTTTTGTTTTTAAAATATATTATTATTTATTTTTAAAAAATTTATATTTTATATCAGCATATTATTAAAATAATCTAAAATTAAAAAAAAATATTTTAAACCAAAAAACAAACACACTTCAAGTTAGTGTTGATAACAGTTTATTTTAAAAATATATTTTCTCGGAAATACATGAAAAATAATATTTTTTTATTTTTAAAAAATTATTTTTAATATTAATATATTAAAACAATTTAATAACACTAAAACAAATTAACTTCAAACAAAAAAAAAATAAAACATCACAAAACACATTTTTAACCACGAAAACATACAGCTACTAAATCTTTCATTTTCCAGGTTTTTACTAAGTTCACTTAAAAAGCGGTTTTTTCTATCATTGACCATTGACTGGAAATTTCCATGAACAATGGTACAGTAGTAGTAATCTACAATGTCTTGCACGCAACTATGATCATCAGCTTATGATGGTGGTGGTGTTCAATCATGAGTGTGAGGACCCACGAAATGGGCAATCTGCCAGCATCCCATCTGCGGCGAATCAGTGAATTTTACAGTGGGACCTACGGTTGTCTATCTCAACTGTGAGCGCGTGCAACCAAAGGTTGCTAATTCCGATTTTGCATTTAAATATGTTTTCTAAATTATTTTTAAATTATTTTTTACCTGAAAATTTTATTAAATTATATTTTTTAGATATTTTTTATACTAGATATCATAAACAAAAAAACCACTATACATAGTAGTACCAGACAAGCAATATAATTTAATTATTATAAATCATAGTTATTAAACTTAATTTTATTTTTTAGGTTAACCTTGAAAATTTAGGATTTAAAACTTGATAGAAATGCGCAAAATTGAGAGTGTCTTGGGAAAATGTTTAATTTAATTTGTAGAGACATGTGATTTTGTTAGAAGATATAGATTGATGTAGTGAGAAAAAAAAAAGAAAAAGAAATTAAAGAGAGCGCATGGAGGTTCGGGGAGAAATTTTACAGTGCTGAAACTTCTAAGCAAATAACGGCATCTTATTCAGGTTCGGGATGGCACGGGGCTCGGAGAGGGGTTGATTGGCAGGTCTGGTCAAAGATAGTGACTCTAAGGCTAAAGGCTAATGAATGAATTAATGCTAAGACATTTCTGTTTTGGGTACCTGTGTGATGAGTCGCCCATTGAGGGGACATGCAAATCCCCAATTTATTGAAGGATCCGTTCTCGATGTTTTTCAATAAAATAGAATTGAAGCCCTCGTTTTAACGATTTGTCCTCCGTGATAAATTTATTAATTGAGTTGATTTTTAGTCAAACTTCCAATTTTACTGTAAAGGTCTCCTGTTTATCTCTCATTTTATTGGCCGATTATTATTTTATATATATATAAATCTCACTCTTTCTCTCTACATTAATCACATTTTCACATATTAATCAATATTTTCACAAAAAAAAAAATTCATGTGTTTTTTCTAAGATTTAATATATGATGATAATATCCGTAGGGAGGTTGTGCTATGATTTTAAAAATATTGATTTGATTTATATTATAAAATTATGTTTGAATTCAATGAAGAGCAATTATTAAAAAAGTGTCGTAAATATAAAAAATTAATTTCAACATGTGTGTATATATATATATATATATATATATATATAGTCGTAGTTGTGTTGTGTATTGAAATAACCAAGACGATGATTAAGAAAAAAAAAACATGAATTGAAGTGTTAATATTAACAAGGATGTCGGTAGGTGGTGGTTGTTAATTATTAAATATATGTTTGGTTGGTAATGTAGTGTATGTTAATTTTAAAAAAAATTAAATATATTTAAATGATTTTTTATGTTTTTTTAATACTAGCACATTAAAGTTATATATATATATATATAAAGACATTAATTGTGTCAAGTAATAAAATTACGACAACGGGCAACGTAAGGTCCTCTCTTTGTATCAAGCCATCTTTACAAGTACCATACTCTGCATGATTTACTGTGATTTTAACGTTGCTGTTCTCGTCGAAGAAAAATGGCATCGCAAGTTCATCAATGTTGTGTTTAGACAAATTAACGATTGAAAGAAAAACTGAAAGATAACAAAAAAATGAGAGAAAAGGTTGAGAAATTCTAGATGTTGTTTTTCGCACCAAGAAGAAATAATTCTAAGTAATAATATGTCAAAAACTATTTTAAAAACAACAAATAGATGCACAATCATTCCATGTCAAAAAAGGAAAGAAAATTCTAAAATAACTAAAGAAATAAAGATAGGAAATTCAGAAATTCAAAAAATATCCAGAAAAAATAAGTAAAATTAAAAAATATATATATACATATATATATATATATTTTCTAAGCCTAATTTGAGGTATAACTTATTATTGTGAGTTGACTATACTTGTTTTAATTACAAAGATTGTTTCATCATGTTCAGATTTTTCCTTAAATTTAAAATTTTTTTATCTTATTTATAAAGATGTATGCCATATGTATCGCAAATTTGTTATCCGTGTATCCAGTGTGTGTGTCTATATATATATATATATATTGTCATGAATGACAACATAAATTGAAAAGATTTGCTTATAGAAATGACGAGCAACTTTCTATATTTATTAACTTAGATTAACTAATGATTAATACATGTAAAATATCATTTTTAATAGATTCATAACTCTTAAATGTTTAAATAATTATCTTTTCAGAGATAGAAAATATAATGATATTTTAAAGAGATAGATTCTGAAAAAATATATATGCTAAAAAATATTAAGAATAAAAAAACTGAAAACTTGGTGCTCGAAAGATTCATTAGGTATTTATAGTTCATGAGCCTTGTTATTTGTGGAGACGGGGGTTTGAAGAGTTATCCCACTTTTATAATATTTTAAGTTATATTCTACCTAAAATAATATGAATTGAATTAATATAAAATACTGATGGACCTGTGTAAGGTTCCATAAAAAATTTCATAGTGTTGGGCAAGGGTAAGCTATAAGATCTCTTTAAGGGTGAAAAATTATTTTAAGAATGAGACGTAAACCCAAATATATTGAGTTCGGGCATAATAATCCAAGCACATAAAAGTGTTAGGATGCACACCTAGCACCAAGCGTGACAACACACCCAAACATGGACTCGGGCTATGATGCCTGACCACTACACCCTAAGCTTAGGTTGTTCCGTGTGTCCCTCCCTCTCAATAGCATATTTGGCTCTTGTTTTTTTTTTTTTTTTTTTAAGGGGGTTTGAGCACATAAGATTTAAGTACATCAAAAGTTATACTGGAACATGTGACTTTCTGTCGCATTTTCCAAACAAATTATGAATACGAAGAGTAATCAGCAACAATTGTAGTCATTATATTTGAATCATACGTGTATTCTATGGCAACGACGTATATATGCACCTCAATCAATTAATTTGTTTTCCTAATAGTCCCTCTTGATCTGCCCTTGATGACAATGTAATCATCCATATAATTCCCAATCAGTAAAAAAGACAAACCAATGCATGTTGGTTTTGGGGAGGCTTTTTTATCCCATATTTCTAGCAGTGATTTCATAGTTATTAATCATGTGTATTTGTTATTGTTGTGTATTGTTTTTAGTTTTAAAATTGTATTGAAATAATGTTTTAAAACATATTTTTAATATTTTATTTTAGAACATTAAAATTATCAAAAAAGCACTAAATAAAATATAAATTTTATATATCCTTATTTTTCATGCAACGTAAATTCACAAGTATAATTTCAGATTGGATAGATCCTTTTTTTTTTCTTGGAAGAGTGGGATATATCTGTTTTAAACGTGAGAAATGATCACTTTCACCAGGTAGAGGTGACAAAATAAAATTTAAAGCACCTCATTTCAAGAAATTGTATTGGCTCCTCAACTTTTATACTTATAATTTTTTTACTTTTATGAAATATTGCCCCCCAAAAATTAAAATTATGTGTTTTGGCTCCTCAACTTTATCAATTATTCTTCGTTCCAACAAAATTACAGTTTTTATTTCGAGTTACTAATGCATACATGTAGATGAGCAAAATCATTTATAATACATTCAAGAAGTGAATAATCGGTCGGGAGTTCTCTTCTTCTCTCTTTTTTTTTTTTCATTTTATAGAGTTTCTTTTGTCCATAAGTGTGAAATTCTTTCAACTAGGTGAGAAAAACATTTTTAAATTTTAATTTTTTTAAGCTGACCAATGACCCTTATGGTACTTATAAAATAATTAGTGATATTCTATTAATTAATTCACTAAATTTATTTTAAATAAAAAGATAGACATGAAAAAAAAAGTCCAAGTAGGGATATATTTATTATTTTTGGTGAGTCCTATATTTGATTCTCTGGTGTTTTTGTTTTTAGAGTAAACTTAATAAAATAACTACGAGATGTCACTAGTTATTTCATGAATGAGAACTATATAATTTTTTGATCCCCTCCTCCTCTTTCTTTTTTTTTTCCGCCTTGTTTTTCAAGATAAAACTTAGTTTGGTCCCTAAATTATATATTTATTAGCAAAATTTTCTAAATCTAAAAATCTTATCTATTAGTCCCGAAATTTCATCATATTTTCCAACTGAATCCTTTTTTTAAAAAAAATTTATATTAGTATTGTTTTTTTTATCTCGTGTACATATTTCATGCAATAAATCTTTCTCAAATCTATAAACCGTATCAATTAGTCGCAAAATTTCCTCATATTTTTGTTAAAGGCAAGAAAAATCAAAGGAGGTTTCAGCAAATTTTTTCAATATCCATACAAGCCATTTTCTTTGGGTTACCATCTATTTTTCCTAGTAAAAATGGCCAAATGTTTCTAACTATAGAGTGAATTAAAGTGTTGTTTATGTACCAAATTACTAGAGGCAAAGTATAATTTTTCAAACTATGAAAGCAGAATGCTATTAAGTATAATTTTCCAAACCATGAAATCAAAGAATAATTCATGGAATGTTAAATGTAATTTTCCCATATTAAAATGAAGACAAATGAGACTCAAACCTTACTATCTAAGAGCTTCAATAATCTACTATTAAATCAATCTCAAATTAAAATGTTGATGGGATGAAATAATTATTGACAAAAAAATATTTATTTACTAGATGAATCAACATTATTGGGTTATCATTAAATTAGAAAAAAAATATTCAAAAATTAAAGATACTACAAAACTTCGTTTTGCATCTAAAATGTCTGTAAAATTCTAAGTTTTTCTTACTATAACAATGATTTAAAAAATAACAAAAACATTTTGATATAAAGATATTTATGTTAAAATAAGATTTTTATAATAAAATAAATGGCAGGAGGGAGACCTAAAGCACGTACGATTTCTTTGTCCACGTGTCCACGGTAAAGTAAATTGTAGGATACCGAAAAAAGATTGTTATTGGTGTTTGATAAGTTCTATTTTTTAAATTTTCTTCTCTAGCTTTATTTTTTATATATATTTTTAAATTATTTTAATATTAAAAATAAATTTAAAAAAATAATAATAATTCTTTTAATATATTTTTAAATAAAACACACTTTAAAAATAACTTTACCCAACACCACAAACTAAAATGGCGAGCCAAGTGAGCGAAAAAGAGAGTGGAAAAATTTGGAGGGACAGAGTGGAGTGGAGTCACGTGGGGGCCTGTATGTTTCACGTGCAATTGCATGTGATGTTTGGCCACGTGTCAACACGTGGTACGATGTTTAGATTCGTGCGTGTTATTCTGTCTCTTCACAACCAGACACGCACTTTCCCTACAATCATTGGATACTCTCTATCCTTTCTTGATTCCATGCTCTTACCTTCCACTGGTCCACGAACGCTCCGATTAATGCGCTTGTACTACACGCTCCACATTAGCTTCTCGTGCATAGAATATAACTTAGGTAGGAAATCCCAACTCAAATCTTTGTCACGCATGCAATCTCGTGATGTTTAAGTTATATTTAATGAAGAATAGATAATTGAAAAAAAAGGAATAATTCTTTAATGGATTTAATTTTTTTTTTGGTGGAATGAATTTGATTTTCTTCTCCATCTCTCTCTTTGAATAAACATTAATAATTATATTTTAAATATCATAAATTATTATAACTATACAATTAGAACTATCCAAAGAAAAAAATATATTACCTATCTCTTATATTTAAGGTTAATGTAAAATTAAAAAATACAGTTGATGCAGTTTAAGGTGTGTTTGGTATTGTAATATAATGTATTTTCTAAAAGTATTTTTTTAAAATACATTAAAAATAATTTTTATATTTTTTTGTATTTCTAACAACAACATATCAAAATCATTAAAATAATATTTTTTATATTTTTATAAAACACTCGAGAACACAAGCTGCTATATATACTCTGTGCTTATTAGATTTGCATCAACATTTCAAAATCTCTTAAGATTCTCTCCATTATTATTCAAAATACTGACAAGAGGAAATTAACTGTAAGCCAGGAGATTCCCTTCTTTTTTTTCTAGCCAGCCATGATATTGGTGATGGGCATGCCAAGATACGAATTCCACGTGCTAAAGAAATGATCAAGATACATGCAATAACACAACTGAACATTTTGATTCTTTTTTTTTGTTTGTCACAGTTCAATGTCATATGTGCTGACAAGAAATCATCAACCTAGTCTGAGTTCTTGGCTAAATAATAAGAACATATTTTCTCACGAATTTCTTGGTCTCGGTCCAAATATATTCAGAAACAATATTTGTTCATTCACACCTCATGGGAGCTGAGAAAATTTGATTGATTTAAACATTTTTTTATAGTAATCCGATTATCTTGACAAGAACAACCCTAAAAAAAACAAAAAAAAACAACGGTAGTGATACAATAACCTAATAATCAAGTCTTTTTTCTATCAATATCAGATTGGATCGGACAATGATTAGAGTTATGACGACAAGTCGCTGGATATATACAAGAATGGATAGGTGGAATGCCTCAAGTGGAGCATGGGACTTGGCACAATGATTTGAGGACGAGGAGAAGTTTGTCGGTTGATGATTGAAGTTCAAGCACTCCTCCCCCACGCACGTGTGTGTGAGTGTGCTAGCTGTCCCACGTGTTCTCCTCCCATATGCGGATTCCATGCACATTAAATTATTAATTAATAAATCCAGCATCAGGCACCCAGCCGACAATCCCCCGTCGTCATCATGGCTCTCTTCCATATTCTCTCCTGGTGTGGTCCGTATTAGGATTATGGGGTTTCTTGCAACGATTTCTCACGTGACTCCTGGCCCGAACCTTTTTCAAAGATGCACGCAACTAGTTTAATTCTGAGGGAACTTTAAAAGCCCACCCCAGCTATATAAATAGACTCAGTTTTGCTATCAAATACCTTTTTTCTTTCAATATTGCCCCTCGTATTTCAAAAAACATTCACTGAAGCTTTTCATCCATATTCAATCATGAATTCTATCCAAACCATACCTGTTTATTGATTCAAAGTCATTTATTCATCTTCAAACCCCCCATGCACCAACAAAAACAACATTCTTTCGTCAGAAAATAATCTTTTTTGTTAAGATGTTCCAATAAAGGTCCTAATTGAGAAAGGAAAGATTATTGAGGACGAGATAGATGTTAATTCAATAGTGCGAGGCAAATTTTATGCTAGTCCTTGAATTTTAAAAACTAAAAAGCAATATTCAACGAAGCATGCTGGTGGTAAAACTTTAAGATTATAGTCGTGCCTAAGCAAATACATTATCGAATTTATTTCAAGATAGAAAGTTTCATCAATTGGGTTTCTGTTCATTTAGATATTTTTCTACTCGGCATTCTATCAATGTCTATGATTGGTATTTCCCATCAAATCTTCTTCAAAATGATGCTCTTATAAATGCAATGAGAATATTGATAAAAGATCCAATCGAGAAATGTTTAAAATAGCGGGGATTTAATTGATAAATGTTTTTTGTTAAAGGATGAAAACGAGACTTGGTTAATTTGCGAGGGACAGAGTTGATGTTTCCTTTTCCATTAATCATAGATGAGGATAAAACATGGTCACGTCAATGATAACGGCAATGATGAATGCCTGTGGCTAGGTGTCCTCCTCCGTTATCGTCATAATAACTACAGGCACCATACGTGGAAAGGGCACACAAGTTGTGAGATGCCAAGCAGGGGGACCATGTATACTAGTTGCAGCTCGGAAAGCAAGCTCTTTATTTTTCCCTTTCTTTTTTGTAAAACGAAAAGATTCAGTGTTGCATGCAAGTGTTTGACCATATCTGTAAAAATAAAAGGAACTTTAAAAATGAAAAATAAAAATAAAACAAATACAACAGAGAAAAGTAAACGAAGATAAAGCTCGAACAAAGAAACATCAAATTATACCCACTTTGAGAAAGTCAAATCAACAAGATTGAGATACATCATTATAAAATATCTATGATATCCAAGAACGAGTGGGAGGTTTTTTTTGTTAATGCGTTGATGTTAAAATAATTTTTTTTAAAAATATTTTTTTAATATATTTTAAAAAAATAACATTTTAAAAAATAATTATTTTCACAGTCTAAATCACTATCTAAATACTATCTAAATAAATTAGTTTCTAGTTGTTTTGTTTTGCATCTAATCATGATTAGTGGGTTTTAGATTTTTTAAGAGATTAAAAATTAATTTTACAATTTTTGTTTGAAAAAAACCATTTTAATGCCTGTCTGGTGTAGACATGACTATATATTATAAAAAAATAAAAATTAATTTCATCATTTTTTTAATATGCATAGAATATAAACAAGATCATGAATAAATGCTGGGAATTGAACCTACGGTAACAAGTGACCACTTTAGAATTTGGTTGCCTGTGATCCATTGATTTTGGATTTGGAATTCTGAAAGGGATGGATGCAAGTAGAGCCTCAAGACGAGCCGATGTAGAGTGGGGACGAGGGCGGGAGTGAAATCACGTGAGAAGATGAGAATAAATGAGGGAGCAGTGTCAGAGTTCACGTGGGTCATGCATATGATTCTTGCTTACGTCCCACTACTTTTGGACACGTGGTCCCAAACCCACATTTTGAATAAGGCCACGCGTGTCATCCTGTTCCTTTCTTACCAGACACTCGGTCTAGTCCAATCATATGACACTCTCGATAGTACCAAAACTACCCCCATGCTTCAAGCACGAATGATCGTGGGGAGTGATAGGCTATTTATAGCAATTTTGGTATTTGGTATGATTACGATCAATTCTATGCACGTAGGAGAAGAAGAATGCTGTGATTGGTTCCGTGAAGAGCAACAATGGAGTTGCCTCATGTATTAGTGTACGGTGGAGAACAATTCATTTATACTGAGAGATCGTTTTATTTTCTATTTTTATTAAAAAAAACGCATAAATTAATTTTTTTAGTTGACAATGGAGTCGACTCATGTATTCTGTTTTTAGTTTAATAATTGTTATAAAAGTTATTTATTTTTATTTTAAATTATTTTAATACACTAATTAACGGAATACAAATACATACGATTACCATTAAACACAACAACAAAAGAGTTGAAAGATCCTTAAAAACATGTCGACTCACCTCGTGATTATGGCCAATGGCCAACCAGCACGATGATTGCCTTCTCCAAAAATAAAAATAAAAAAATCTAACACGCCATTGCTGAAGTGATGACTGATATTTTCTTCTGGTATTTTATGTTACCTTTGTCACGTCAAATCCTTTCACTTTCTCTTCCAGTCCTCCTTTTATGTTTCTCTCTTGGAACGTCAAAATCCGCATAGATAATTGATTGTTTGATTAATAATAAAATTGGTAACAAAATCATCAGTAGCTTTTTAATTAATAATAAACATTACTGGGTAGCTAGCTATAAATTATTGAATAATATGAGGCCATGTATGAATGAGACTTTGTTTCAGTGGTACTAATTTCCTGATATATGTAAACATATTAGAGATAATATAAATTATATGCTGAAAAATTATTTAATAGATTAAATTATTGAGTTGAGATATTTTTTTTACATGGTATTAAAGTATTGATGACTATACGGTCACGAGTTTGAATTTCACCATATCTATTTATTTGATAAAAATTAAACACAAAATATTATTTAAAAAAGTATGTTAAAGAATAATATAAATTATATAGAAAGACCTCATTTAATAATTAAATTATTAAATTGAGACAATTTCTTGCCCCATATCATAAGCTTGAAATTGAACTTATATCTTATATGGTGAAAAGCAACGAAGATTGACCCAGATCTTGTTGATTGAAAACTTCCGGATGGATTTCTGCAGCAAATGCCAATGCATCGCAGGCTCCCAACACATGCCGAGGGAGCTAGTAAAGCAGAAACACCAGGGCGAGTGCCTCCTTGATCCTCAGTAATGGATCATCTCCGACACCCCCCATGATGCGTATCTCATCACTATATTTGGCTGTCCCCCATGTGCTCTGCACCCGAGAACTCTCCTCGTATTATTAAGCTCTAAACATCATGCAGCGGAATCTTTAATCATAACTGCTATATATCCCTGCAAAACATAGAAATAAAACTTTAATTCCACAATATTACTTCTTCGCACTTGAACATCTACAGGCATGGCTACTGCTCTAAACACCCATACACATTAATGCATTTTATTGGGGCGTATGCATCATATAAACACCCATACGAAACTTGTAACTTGCGCTACCGTTCAAGGTCCAACTCGGTTATCATTAGGTCAACTTGCATGTCATCGGTTAATCCAGGTTTTTTTTTTTTTATTTAAAACAATACCCGCTAGGTCATTTGAGTTTGGCCGAGAAATATCAAAATAGTTCAAATTAAAACCTCGCCCAAGTCAAGATCAGGTTGTGAATTTATTACCGAGTTAACTCACAAAGTTGATAGTAGTTTGATAAGGATGTATGGAACCATGTGAAAACCCTATCATCATCGGTTCGTTTATGCGGGCAACCTCTCAGGTGCCTGGTATAAATTATCACAGGTCGCAGAGGAATCCAATAAAGGACATTAAAATCCAGAGGAATTATTCTTTCTTTTCTAATGTGCGCTTGACAGAGATATATGAGAGAGATTAGTTGTGACTCAGTGATGGCACGAGCGGGCTACTACAGCAAGAATCTAAACTATAGTATATATCAACTGAGCTTATGGTATAATGTTCGTGTGCATGGTTGACCATGATTACAGTCGTGGAGCATTGTAACCTAAGTATGAGAATTTGTGTCGATGGACCACCTTGTTTTGAATCTGTCAATGGTCAAAAGATTGAAAGCAAAAAAAAAAAAAGAAGCACAGGAGCACGTTATTAATGTCTAGGGCATGTGTATATGTGCTTTGCTACGTGAGAGATTTTATGTACTCATGCTCTACTTACTAAATACAAAGAAACACAAGAGATAGAATTAAAAAATGATATTTTAACGACAGAGAGGGTTCAACTTGAGCACATGAATTTCTTCAATTTTTTTAATTTCAATTTCTACATTCCATTCAAGGATTTCTGAAACTAATTTATTATATTAATCCTTGGGATTTTGCTAGATACATAGATTTTTTTAAAAAAGGTTTAGCAAGGTATTGGTTTAAGAACATATCATATAAAAAATATTTTTTTAAAAAAATAAAAATTAAAAAAACTTATCTAATTCAATGTATATACCTTAATACATCGTCTATTTCAACCATATAATCTAAACTAGATCATTTAGAATTTATATATTTTTGTCAGCGTGTTATTTGTTTTATTTTTCATGGGGATTAAAATTATAAATTTTCAAGACAGTGATATAAATCAGGTTAATTTCAAGGACATCCATGATTAATTTTGATTGTCTTGAGAGAAAAGAAGGGCAAGATTTGCTACTTGGAAATGACCACCCAACATAGGGAAGCACTCAAATGATGAAATTGGGGTCCAAGCTTTGACCCAATTCCTTTGAGGGCTTGAAATAAGTTTGTTCCTTAATTTAGTAGAACTGAGTCCATAGTAACGTGGGCTTAGCCCACCCAGCAGTCTCGTTAATTAATTTTTATTTATTTATTTATGATATTAGTGTTAAAAAGGTTTTGATGCTGCAAGACGAAGACCTCAAGGAAGGTCGGCGATGGTGGAATTGGTCTCTCTGCTTCGACTTTTGTGTCACTTTTGTCTTTTTACTATTTATTTTCTTAACGTCTATTTGGTACAAATACAGCCCTTTCACTGTTCGATTGTACTCTAATTTCCTCAGAACTAATGAGAAACGGTTTACACACACACATGTATGTATGTAATGCATGTCATACGAACACAGCCACGCCCGTGACTATTCAGCATGATTTTTCTAAAATAAAATCCCAGAATATCAATGTAAATTCAATAAATTTATTTGCTGATAGAGTATTAATCCCTTTATGTCACTTTGTCTATTTTCGTGATTATAACTAAAACTCTTCCATCAATTAATACAATCAAAATTTTATAAGTAAACCATATAATAGATGGTCCAGTGATAAAAGCTTGAGACTAAGGGATTTGCTTTTCCGTGGTCTCAGTTCGAGCTCTATGGTTGCTAATATAATAGCCACTTGAGGT
Source organism: Populus x sibirica (assembly GCA_019202695.1). NCBI lineage: Eukaryota > Viridiplantae > Streptophyta > Magnoliopsida > Malpighiales > Salicaceae > Populus > Populus x sibirica. The sequence continues at coordinate 36,676 of JAGMVL010000227.1, forward strand.
TTACATGATCGTTAACTTCAGGGTTTATGGAATTAGTCAAGGTGCGCATAAGCTGGCACACCTATGTTAATAATAATAAAAAAAAATTTCAAGTCTAGTCCGGCATGCTTAATTTTTTATTTTTTTTAAAGAAAATATTATATATCAAGATAGATAATGTATGGTTTTCCGGCCAATTTTGATAATTGAAAAATCAAGGACTCATTTTTTTAAAAATCCAAACCCATATTTTAACCTCCTCCTTTTGTTTTACCTAAAAACACATGTTATCTAAAAAACTTCTATAGCCTTATTTCTAACCCAAAAATATATCTAGTTAGCTCAAAATCAAAATATTTTTCAAATTCCGAACTACCTTTTTCAAGACAATTGAAGCACCAAACCGCCTCAATCAAACTATTTTTCAAGAATTCAATGACACCAGCATCAACATTTTTATATTTTTTTGAAATATGACCGGCCAAAACTTTCCTCTCTCCTCTCCTTCTCTCCTCTCTCTCCTTTCTCAACTTTTATGTAATAGAAATGAACTTTGTTGATCGAATTGTAAAGCTTAGAAAACTACAGGGACCTAATGAAGCAAAAGAAACCTTATAATGAATAGTTAAATGTTTGAGTGTCAATTTCATGGCTCCTTGGCCCATGAACATTCATCCCATGGCCCCGACATTATTTGAGAATTTGTTGGATTGAAGGCCCAGAAACCTACCCCCTGTAGATTCTTAACGTTAATTTTGCAATGTTATCTGTCCCGAGGGCGAGTTATCACTGATTGTATTTGATAAACACTCGGTTCTGTTCTTTCCACTTCTTTCTAGATCCAAGAGCATGCATCTGCCTTTATTCCTTGGCCTTGAGATTAAAGGCATACCCATTTGTTTCAACTTTCAAAACAAGTGATTTAGCATCAAAGAGCGAGACGCAGGCATCATGGCTTCGTTATTGCAACCTCCATTCGGCTATTCTCCATTGCTCAACCAGTTTAATGCAATGCCAACGCAATTGATCAAGTTAGCAGAACTCTTCTCATGGTGCTCTTCTTCGTAATGTGAGAGCAGCTCAGAAGATAAATGGTATTACAAAAGTCTCACGAAATTAATAATAAAGGCAAAAGGTTAGTTTGTTCATTGAGCACTAGCATCCCAAAACCCAATACACCATTCACGCAACAGAATGAATAGATATCCACCTACATGGCTCATGTTCGTGCCCCATCAATGAAGCACCAAGGGTACAAGGCGCGGTTATCCAGTTGCCAGGAACTTTAACAAATGTGGAGACGAGAGAGCCTGACAAAGATCTTGGCCATTCCAGCTTCATCATATCTGCAACCTGAAAATACACCTTATCATGTGAAATTATATATAGATTCCTTGAATTGTATTCGAGGTTGGCACAACTAATATTCCAGCCACTAGACAGAGCAAGAAATCAACAAGTATCAACAAATTTATCCTTCAAAGCATATCTGAAAGCTTTTAGAATATAGTATCGATTCTCCCTCAATTGCACAATAATGGGGAGTGGAAATTCAGCAAGTATACTGGCCAGCTCTCTCGCAAACTATGATATACGACAGAAGACTTCACAACCAAACAAGGAGAGAAGAATTGAAAACATTTTGAGACAGGAGCACTTACTGTTGAGTGCCAGCTTGTTGAACCAACTGAGAATATATGTATTCATCTACCCTCTGTTTTGCTAGCGCCACCTGTAATGCATCCAGCAGTTTCAATAAAAAGAAAACCTTGGAAAATACAACTTTGATGACTGGCTCTTTTGATACATAAGATTACGTTACAAAAACATGAGGACAATAAGCAAAGCCCATAAAATAGTTGTTTTTTATATGTTACAATGATGAACTTTTTTGAGTTTTTCTTATTTGTTGTGGAAAATTGATGGTTGACAGTAGGAATACCTGCTGAGAACTACCAGCTAGTTGTATATGCCTATGTTTTTGCGCACCTTTCCCACCATGAACCTGCAGAAGAGAAAACCAAAGAGAAGAATACTCACTCATCCTCACCAAGTTGTATATCGCAATGTTTTTGTCAAGCTAGGCAGCTAGTAAAACAGGTAATTTATGAAATCAATAAACCCAGAACTGATAAAAGATATAAATATTTGCATTCTCAACCAGAAATCAGTAAGAGATTGGGAATTGGATATCACAGATAAAGATTTGGACATCTGCTGACCTTGATTACTGCTCCAGACTCCACTCTGATCCTTGATATATTAGAACCACTTCTTCCTATCAAGCCACCCATCATTGTCTCCGGGACCATCATCTCCATGGTTACATAATCAGCTGCAAGATTGGTTGTCCTAAAGATGATGTGGTTATAACACAAAAATATCAACATTTGAAAAAGCCACAAAAAGTAGCAGTCGGCAGGTATAATTTTTTTTTTTCCTTCTATAAACACAACAATGAAATCACCTGCAGCTTGGGGCGCATATTGTTGAAATGGAACTGCGCTATAGTTGTACGATGGACTGATAGAAATTACTTGTTTAGGTGGGTTCTCCCTAAACCACATAAACTCAAAGCATTATTTAACTTTAAAAATATATTTTCCTAAGACAATACAGCAAACAAGACTGAAACACCAAATAACATCAATCAACATAGCATTCAAAACCTGAGTTGACAACCAATCTCCTCCAGAGCTTTTAGCACTACAGGTACATCTCCTGATATCTGTATTTAACAAAAAATTTCAGTCACCCATTATTCTTTCTATCCGGTTTCAGCTAGTTATCCATTTCACAATTGATGAAAATGAAATCAACTAAAGCAACCTTAAAATCTCAATATCATACCAAGTTAAACAAATTTTCAGTGAAAAAAAAAAAAGGCTAGCAAGGCAATTATTTTATACTCATGAAACAGCTAACAACGAGCTAAATCAAATAAAGAAGCATCAAAACCCCATCTTAATCTTAAAAAGCAAGTTCATTAAAACCATTACAACAAGCCAACCTGCACAACACGATCAGATTCATAAGCAGAAGCACAGAGAGGCAACTGATTTGGCGCAAGAACAGTGATCATTGCACCTGATGAGTTCCTCAATTTCACTATATTTTGACCAGACATTCCTATCAAAGAACCAGCTTGAGACCCAGCTATTAATAATCTTATCGTATTTGCAGCCACATGCCCTGCATTGACTAGTTTCCCTATCTCCACGCCCACGCCGCCGCCACTGCTACCTCCATCATCTTCATTCAAAATCAACTCTGCTATTCGCTGCAACGCATTCTCCGCGTCAGTTGCCCCATTCTCACTCTCCTTCGAGCTTATAATTATCACGCGCTCTTCATGTCTCTACACAACATTAAAAAAACAAAAAATAAAAAAACTTTCGATAGTCAATCATTTGAATTTAAGTACAAAACCCTAATTTTCATTAAAATTGGGGGAATGGATTTTATTACTGACGGCGACGGCGTCGGCGATTTTGATCGTGGCTTTGGTATCTTCTCGAATCTTCTGGATACGATGGCCTTGTTTGCCGATTACTTTTCCGATCTTTCCCGACGGGACCACGATCCTGAATATAACATCTGCTCTAGCTTGCCGTTTTGCGGCGGATGTTTCACCACCGTCAAAATCGTCACGCCGGCGCTTGGCTGTCACCGGGAGGGCGTTTAACTTAGGCAATTCAGTGCCTGGCGGCGAGGGATTTAACTGTAATTCCCATGGTTGCGCCATCAAAGAACGTTAGTCCTTGTTTGGAGAGAGAAACAAATAGACAAAAGACCGGAGGCTGCCATCAATAAATAGTAGGAAAAACTTCAAATGTAACCCCTGATATTTTACTATATTGATAATTAAATTTTAAATCTTTTGATTTTATCAATACCATCCAATAATCCATATTTGATAATGCTTTCCTTCCTTTTTTTTTAACGGTGATTAGTTTGTTTTGTGTAAAATATTTTATATTTAAAATATTTTTTAATAACAAAGATGGAGCAGAAGATGGTAATAAAATAATAATGAGATGATAGTAGTTAAAAGAGAAGAAAATGATGATGGTGAGATGAAGAAGAATATTAAAATAGTTTGATATGTAACTGGAATATTAATATTTTACAGAATTTTATGAATTGAAAATACTTTTTAATAAATGAATTAAATTTTAATTTTGATTATAAAATATTTTTTATTAATTAGTTTTTTCTGTAAAATATTTTGCAATAAAATATTTTTGAAAATAAACACAAAAAAATCCAGAAAATATTTTATGCAAAACAAACAGATAATGACAAATAAAAAAATCATTCAATTTATATATTTCCATTTAAAGCATAAAAATAACCCCCAATCTATTTTAAAATTTAATTTTAGAACATTAAATTATAATAATTTTTTTTTAAAAAAATCTTCATTATCTCATATAAAAAATTGTTATAATGATTTGATATTATAATTATTTTTTTAGATAGATTGGAGTTTATTTGATATTTAAATTAAGATACTAGAAGATGATATGCATAGTGGACGGGTGAAATTTTTTAATTGTCTAAAATTGATAGAGTTAGGAGATGTGAAACTTAATTGATAACAAGGAAATATATTAGGAGCTAAAATGGGGTTTATCCTGAATAATAAGGACGCATAAAACTATTAAAATCACAATTATACCCTTTATATAAAAATTAAACCCGAACTCTTTCAAGCGAATAAACATAAAGCCCTGAAAATTCAGAGCAAAAACCCTAATATGTGGAAGATGCCAATACCAATTTCAATCTATACAACATTTTGCCGCCATTTTAGCAGCTCTCTACCAAAACGTCCAATATTTACGAGTGTGCCATGGAAGTACAAGAATCAAGCAATCAAACTAGCCCAGCAAGCTTTAACAGATTATCTACACTCAACAAGGTCACTACCATACAGTTATGCAGATCAAATAAGCAAGAATTCTCTTGTTTCTCTCTCAAATCTCGTCGCCAACATTCATTTCACTTCACCAACATTCGCTACTTCACTTCAGAAATATCTCAGGTACCATCCCATTAATGAATTAGAGTTTTTTTATGAAAGTATTGGAATTGATTATGATGAGGTTAGTGGGTTTTTGTCTAATGACAAGTTTTTTATTTCTGAAGAGGGGAGTGCTATAAATGTTTCTTGTGTGCTTTGTGATTTTGGGTTTCCCTGGAATAAGTTGGGGATGTTGTATAAAGAGGAGAAACGTGTTTTCAGTATGAGTGAAGAGGAGGTGAAGTCCAGGCTTTGTGGGCTTAAGGGTTTTAGGTTTAGCACTACGTCGGTGATTGGTATTTCCTTGGCGTTTCCTTTTGTGTTGAGAGGTGAATTGAGTGGCGAGATTGGTGCTTTGTTTGATGATCTGAAAAGGGTTTTTGTGGATTTTGATTTGGAGAGTTGTGTTGAAGGAAATGTGGATGCTTGGTATGAGGTTTGTAGGAAAATTCGGGTGTTTTATGATTTGGGTTGTGAGAAAGGGAAAGTAGGGGGAGTTGATGGGGAAGAGTAAAAGAATTTTTGTTGATTACCCAGTAGAGGTTTTGGTTCAAAAGGCTGAGTTTTTTTGTAAATTTGGTGTTAGAAAGGAGGATGTTGGTTTGTTATTACTAAAGAAGCCAGGAATTTTGGATTTTCAGTTGGAAGGGCAGGTGATTTCAGTTAAGCGGTTGTTGAAGCATTTTGGGTTGAGTGCTGAAGAATTGAAATCTGTTGCTCAAAATTATGGCCATGTATTTGGCAGAAATAAAATGGCCAATTTACCTCATGTGATGAGAGCTATGGAGTTACATGAATGGTTTTTCAATAAAATTAAGGATGGAAATCATCAGTTGCTTGCTAGTTATGTCATGAGTGATCCTGATGAAGATTTGGATGAAAAATATAGAGATGGCTTGGAAAGGATCCAATGTACAAGAACGCCCATGCATACAATGAATAAGTTGGAGTTCTTGCATGCAATCGGGTTTGGAGAGAATGCTTTAACTATTAAGGTATTAACTGACTTGCATGGTACTAGTAGTGAATTACAAGAACGAGTTGATTGCCTTCTTCGTTATGGGATTGTATTCTCGAAGCTTTGCTCAATGATTAGAATGATGCCAAAGATCCTTAGCCAAAAACCTGAGATACTGCAGCAGAAATTAAACTACCTTTGCAAGGACATGAAATCCTCCTTGCAGTACCTTGATATTTTTCCTTCATTTTTGTGTTTTAACCTGGAGAATCGGATTAAACCAAGACATAGATTTCATATGTGGCTCACAGAAAGGGGTTTCTGTAAGCAGGAGTACTCCATTGCAAGCATTGTTGCAACCAGTGACAAGAGTTTTGTAGCTCGCTTACATGTAATTCACCCAGATGCTCCAAAACTTTGGGTTGATTTTTCTCATTCAAAAGCCCACTGAAAGATGGAGAACAGTAAAATATGGTGATTCGGTGTGATGATCTTCTTGGCAGGTAGATACTTCTGACAATTACTGTAAACAGTGTTTTGAATTTTTTCATTCATGTATTAGATGGATGTGTCATATCCGTTAATATCTTGCTGACTTGCCCGGGGACACCTGCATCTCTCATTTTCCTTGGTCTCTGGTTCTAGCCTTTATGTAGTATTGAATTCAGCAGCGTTGATTTGATCTTCCTGGGTGCGGCCTTGAGAAAATTCCAACAAATTTTGCGCATCATTTGGAAACAACCGGGGTTTGTTCCATGTTAAGTAAGTTATCTTTTTTGACATCTAGAAAGTATTCATTATATTTGGCAATTCTGCGATCAATAATAGTACTATTGTCTCCAGATACACGGCTTTTAATTTCTTTAAGGAAAAGATTTTGCAAACATAGTTCTTGTGTGCGCGTTGACATCTCCTGCATATTAATATGCATGTATTGCCATAAAAAAGAGATACATTGGTCTGACTTTGTTATACATGTATTGGCGGTTACTCATAAAAATTCATGACTCTCAGACATTTGAACATCCCATGGAAAATTGTGCTGAAAAAATTCTTCTCATAGTGTTTAGATGAAGTGATTTTTTTTCAAGTAACCTCCAACTTATTGTCTGGGCATGCATTGTTGCAAACTGTTGCATTGATCTTTGCATATGGACATGCGGAATTTTTTTTTGAAAACCTTGTCGAATTGGGGAAAGAAACCCTTGACAATTTCAACCTTCAATCCAGTTTTGAAGATTGGGAGAATTGAGTTGGGAGGGCTAGGTTTGTTCAAGAGCATTCCACATTTTTTCTTGGTATAACTCTTAGATGTTTGCTTGCTTGCTTGCTTCTGTCTTATTGTCTGGGCATATATTGCTTCCTTTTTTCTTGTTGTTACTCTTAGATATTTGCTTGTAATCACTGATTGGTCGACAGATGACCATGGCTGTTGCATATTTTCATCCCTGTCAGCATATGGAGGGTGCATTGAAATTGAAGGCAGAAGTCCCAGGGATGTGGACGACTCGTGGACAATCTCACTTCTCATGAAACTTGCACCCTCCCCTTTCTCCTCTCCAAATAAAGTGGACATGGAAGCTGGAGAAAGCTGATGGCCAGGCTGCTGAACTCTGATGTTGGAAGTAGCAGTCACTATACCACAATTCTTTCTTACAAGACATTACAATGACACTGCTTGTCTATGATAAGAAAATGACGTATGGGGATGTTTATTCTCACGCAGTTTTTGTTTCTAATGGCGAGCTCTAAGATATTTGGGGGAGTAATTATCTACTCTGCTAAAAAGGAACTGGATTCCTTCGCCGTCCATATTTTCTTTTTCCTTTTTTTTTTTTTTAACTCTATCTTTCAATTTTTTTTCTTTGTGAAACTCCAGCAACTTCACTGTGTTTGTGTGTTAACAGTGAAGGAGCTACCCCATTGTTTCTTTCTTTTTTTCAATTTTTTTTAAAATATTTTATGAATTTTGAATTGGTATTCATAATTTATTTTGTTTTCTATAAAATTATTATAATCATAAATTTTAGATTTTTTTTGTTTTTATTTTTGTCCTTTATATTTTATTGATTTTGAATTGGTATTTATATTTTATTTCGGTTTTGTTTTATATAAGATTATCGTGGTCTCAAACAAATATTTTGATATTTGATCAGTGTTTAATTTTACCAGTATATATTTTTGTTATCATGCTATTAAATAAAAATTAGATAAAAAAAAAAGTTTTTAAACCTAATGGAGTTTATGATCTGAATTATGAGTTTGGTAGGTTGAGTCCCAAAGTTTGAGTTCATTTAATATGTCATCATTTTAATATTATAAAAAAATATCATCTTGAATTTATTATTTTTTTTTGAAAAAAACAAACCACTCATTTTACTGGGAGTCTTAGTAATCCTTGTACTTATCAAGTTAATTGTATTATATCAAATCAACTTTTATGAGTTAATTTTAAATTCAAGTTATGCAAATACTCGAATTAAGAGGTTTCAAAGTTGATCTGTTGGGTCGGGTTTTTTTTTAACAAAAATCATCTTCTAGTTTTTTTTTTATTCAATCTTTTTTTAATTACATCTTTTAACATTTAATTTATTTTGAATTGGCGTTTATAATTTGTTTATATTTATTTTTTATAAGCTTACTGTAGTTTCAAACAAATATTCTGGTTTTTTATTGGTATTTAATTTTATGAGTATTTAATTTTGTTATTATATCATAAAGTAAAAGGTAGGTTTTTTAAAACAAAGAAAAAAAAATTCAAAGTTATTAAACCTAATATAGTTCATGATATGGGTTATGGGTGTGACCGGTTAAGCCTTGAAGTCCGAGTTGATCTAATATATTACTATTTTAATATTAAAATAAAAAGTCATCATGATTTAAAAAAATATATATTTTTTACTAATTATTTGAGTTATTTTAAATCTTTTAAGTTAACTGAAATATATCAAAGTTATTTTTATATAATTTAATTTTAAATTTAAATTATAGAAGAGTTAGTCATAAGTTTTTTAAGTTTGGTAAGTTGACTTTTTAGATTAGATCTCCCTACAATGCAAAATAGTTCCTTAGATTTTTTTTTCAAAAAAATTATGATCCAGTCTGTACGTAGCGCGCCCAATAAACTATTTTGTTACTAATATACTGTAGCTCTATATAAGAATTGAAAAGGAAATTTTCTGGTTCTCAGATAAGCAAGAGATGTAAACAAAAGAATGTGAGAAAATAAAAGAAATATTTACAATCTAAATGATAATATTATTATTAGTTTTATTGGGTTTCGGATTTGATTTTTTTTTTCAAAATGAATTCAAAGAACAATTCATCGACGATCCAGAAAATAAAGAGATTCAGTATGAGCCTCGAAAAAAACTAAAACTACTCGAGTGCATTTGTGGTCCTCTTATCTGGGCCTTATTTTGAGCCCATCAACACCTCGAGTTCGTGGGCCCGTAAGCTTTGCTTTATAATAAAAAGTTAAGAATTTGTGATGCCGACTCACCTTTATAATTTTTTAAAACAGAGATAGGTATTGCATTGACGACGTCATAACAGGTGGGGTAAAATATAATCCAACAAAGAGTGGTAATAGTCATTTGGACTTGCTTTGTTTGACGCATTCGCATTTAAAACTTTTGGGTTTTATAGTTGAAAAAAACGTTAACCCTCCAGATTGTAGATGGATGGCCGTTGATTTTATATTCTAATCCAAGATCAAGTTTTTGAAAATATAATTTTTTTTTATAGTATATGTATAGTAAAGAAGTTTTAATCTGATTTTTTTTTAAATATGACTATATATTATAAGTTGGGAGAGTTAATTCTAGTTTAAAAAAAGAACTATTGAAAGCGGGGATAACGGATTATCTTATCGGAAAAGCTAGCAAGCCATCTACTTTAACATTAATATTATTTTTAAAAAATAAAATAATATTATTTTGATTAAAAAATTAAATTTTTGAACGGATTATAAGTTAATTAAAGTTTTGACTAGGTAATATCTGATCAATTTTATTTTTTATTTGTTTTAATATTTTCTAATTGTTGTTTTATTAATTTAAATAGAGGTGATTTAATTAAATCTATCCTAACGAACTTGATTTCATTAATTTTGAATGTTTATATATAAAAATCACAAACTAATTGGAAAATATTTTATCAATTAAAAAAATGAAAGAAAAGGCCAAAAGAAATAAATTAGCATGTTGTTTCCATTTCCAAATGGAAGTCGCTCGATATCGACAGATAGGACTGGTCAATGAGTGAGCAACAAACCACATTAATGCCAAGGGTGTATCTACTCATTACAACATTTGACACTCTCTCCATGGTGTGATGAACGTGTCTCGGTACAAGGATTTTAAAAAACAAATCAGCACAGTAGATGTAAAATTTTATCTGAACCGTTTAAAGAAATCTGGTAAAATACCATAGTTTAATATTTCAAAAACATGAAATAATTAAATTTTAATTTTTTACTTTAATTGATCAACTAGTTGGATCTTATTGTATTAATCAATTGATTGTTTTACACAAAAATCATAATTTTATGAAGATTTTCTTCTAAATATGTTTATAGGTAAAAAATATACATCTCTTGTTTAACTTGTTCACTAGAAAATAGAATCCAATTAAAATATCAAAAGGTTATTATTCACACAATAGTGGGTGATTTTGACTAGTCAGGTGTGAGTCTATTATAACTAAATAAGAATCTAGCCCAAACAGATTATGTGAATAGCCTAATAGATGTATTTATGTATCAATAGAAGATCTGGTCAAGTCAAACCAGAATAATAGCTCAAGATGACCATAACTTTTTATTCGATCGTTGAATCACGTTTAAATTTTTACAAGAATTCCTAGATTTTGTTTCCTCTCAAATAAATACTGCATCGTTACACGAACCGTTGAATTTTTTAACTAAAAAAAATCTCTATGAGGCCTCCAGTTTTGGCAGATTTAAGATTTTTCTTATGATTTTTGGAATTCATCAACCGGTTTTATGATCATTGTGAACCAATTAACATATTCACTGAAATTTTTTTACTTTTACATCAATTCGCTAATATTTTTAACTCTACGTGCTAACCGCTAAATTTATCCTCGGTATAACCATCTGAAGAGGTCTGATGACCTCAGAATTGAAAATTCAGGTCGTTTTTTCCTTTTTAAGTGCAAGTTGAACAAACATTGAACTGGATCATGGCCAGTTCATCATGACTCTTTTAGATGACACGAGGGTGCGTTACGTTGTGGTTATAATGAACTTTAAAAAAAAAATAGACAAAAAAAAAATCCAAGAACTTAAATTCAGAATTTTATTTTTATTTTTATTCTTTTGACATGGTGATGCACTGAATGAATTTTGAACAATCTTGATTAATTAGCTAAACTTGTGATTGGATTTCTTAGATTATAATAACTATTTAGAAACCAAAACAAAACTAATTTATTTTATATAAACCAAAACAAAACATATTATGAAGACTGATTCATAGTATTTTTAAAAAATATAGAGATGATAATATACTAGATTGATTTTTATTTTGTGGCTTAACCTATCAAACTCGTAATTTGAGTTATGAATTTTATTAAGTTAGATAATTTAATTTTTAAAAAATTATTTTTTACCTGAACATATGACAAAAAAAACATATATTTTTTTTAAAACAAAGTTAAAACATGAAACTAGAATAAAAAAACAAATGACAACACATTAGACAGGTTTTGTGGCTTAATTTGACAAATTTACTTAGATCATGGATTTTATTGGGTTTGTAGTTTTTTTAAAAAATATTTCTAGCTAAATATATGATAACAAAAATAAATAATTTTTTTAAAAAAATAAATGATGTAATTGGAATGAAAAATTGAAGAACAAAACAAAATAAAAAATAAGTCAAGTGCACGAGCCTGACCTGGGTGGCCCAACATACATGTTCTCTTTTTAATTATTCTTTCTTTTTGTAAGGGGTGGATAATTCATCATCAATCTTTTTTTAAAAAAATAAGACTGACAAGGCATTGTCTTCTCTTATCCAGATTCCAACCACTAGTGGTAGCTGAAAAATCTTGAATTATTTTTCTGGGTTAAAATCCCATTTTTAGATTTATTTTTGCCTATACACACCTAAACAACACTCTTATAACATCAAAAAATCAAGTTATAACGCTAAAAAACCCCGAAAAAACAGTTGAAGAACACAAAATCAAACCAGGTAAAAAATTATTTCTCAGCCTCGATTTGTTTTTTCAAGAGATATTGAGATTCAAGATATCCACTATTAAACTCCTCTTGGTGAATTGAACTTGCTTATATCAAAATTGACCTTTTTAATACCTGGAATCGATGTCAACCAATGAATTTTTATTTTTTTGTTGGAATTCAATAACTTTTTCTCTTCTCTTGGAAGTCTAAAGACTGAAAATAAAAAAATTAAACTTTTAGATCAAAATTGTTTTTTTAGAAATTATATGAATTGTAAAGGTTGAAAAGAGAAAGTAGGAGGATAAAGATGAATTTTTGAATCAAAACTTAGATTGGTAATGAAATTTCTTCGTGTTTCTTTGATCCTCTGTTCGCTTAATTTGTTACGAGTTTATTGAATTTCGATAAATTATAATTTAATTTGGGCATAGAAAAAAGGAATTTTAAAAAAAGAAAATGCTACAATAAATTTCCTAAATGTTTTAGTATATATTATAATAAGATTCACATGCCATTTTGATAGCATATAAGGGAAGAATTCTTGTACATTTTTGCAGGATAAACTTGAACTATAATCTCACAATAACAAGTAGGCATGCTAATGAATATTCACAAATAGAGTTTTTACTATATACATACTCTACTTGTTACTTAACGTGTAAAATATTTAAATATTTATATTCTATGTCTCAAGTTTAGGGTATTTATATCAATATCTTTTACTCGGGTGTTATTTATTGTTCAACATAAAATAAAACAATAATATATATCTATATATATTATTAAACTTGAATCGGATTTGACAATATCCATATTAAATCTATTACCTCTTATAAATGTAAATCTATCATTACCTACTAAGAAAGAAAGGATAAATATGGAAGATTTTCAATCATTTTGATTATTAAATAAGGTAATTATAAAGAAAAAAACATATTGATTTAGGCTGGTTCGGATAAGTCGATGTTAAATTGCGATCCTTCGTAATAAGAGTATGTTTTTCCTTGATTTGAGCCTCTCATCTTGGCATCCTGCAATGAACCCACCACCGGTCAACAACCTTTTCCTCGGTGTCTAAAGTTGTAGCCACTTTTTGGATGCAGTTGGGAGATTAATATGCTCGAGATTTAAGGACCAAATCTAGTAAGAACACAACACAGATGTTCCACACATGATTCTCCATAATAGCTTATACTAACAATAGCCTTATTTTATGAACATGCAAAGGGAAAGTCATTTAAGTTCTTGCAATGCCAGCACAAACAAAATAACAACCCTCTTTAATCCGCAACAAAATCTTCTTCTTCTTCCTTTTAAGCTATTTTCACCACAATACTAATTTTGCATAATATATATTTGGTATTATAGTGTAAGATATTTTTAATTTTTTTTTTTAAAAATATCAAAATAATTTTTTCATGTCAGCATATCAAAATTATTATAAAAAACTAGAAAAAACATCAATTTAATATATTTTCAAACTAAATAAAAATTTTAAAATACAATTTTAAACACAAAAACAAACTGCCATACCTATTTTGTTTGTTTTTCTCTCGAACGAATATTATTTTCTCTAACATATATATGATATTATTTTAATAAGACTTGATTTGAAAATTAAAACGGCTAAAAGTAGGTTTTTTCAAGTCAATTTTAGATTTAAACTTTTTGTAATTTTTTTTTTGAAATAATATTATTTTAATAAATAAAATAATTTTTTTTATTGATTTTACTTTAGATGAATTTGAAATAAACGAGTTACCGGGTTAACATGCTATCCTATACAAAAGTTCTGTAACACATATGGAAACAATATTAAATAAATAATCTACACAAAAATTTACGCCCTAGCAATTAATAGATTCAAAAATCTATTATAGAAAACAAAATCTACACTGGTGCTCACGGAACCTGCCTTGTGAGCGGAAAAAAAACGCCTACAGATAGATAAAACCGTACCCAAGTAATCAAATCCCACTAGGGCAAAATGCAAATACACTGAATCCCAAGGACGCAATTGGCAATACAATAATTAACCTTCTTGTTTCCATCCTCCTCTCTTAAGACTAGAGTATCCTCAACAGGCAGCAGTAGTATATTAACTGCTTCCTCTACTCCTCTTCCCTCCATCTTTTCTTATCAGACAAGCCTATGCTCTAGAATTTCTGATTCCCTTCTCCATCAGAATCCCTGATAAGCTGTCGTTTTGCTTCTCGAAAACAGAGAAAGAATCGGACTCTTTCTCTTCAATGGTGTTTCGCACTGAACCGGAAACTGAGCCAAACACAAACAACAACACTATCATGGCTTCTTCTACTACTACTACTACTGGTACTGTGAAACCACACCAGCCACTCCATAACTTCCCTTTGCAAGACCTAAAATGGTCAATGAACCATTCCAATAACGTTACCAACCACCACCACCGCTTTCGCACCCACAAATCTCCTCACCGCGATGCTGCTTCTGCGGCGGATTCGGAGGGAGACGGCGGGGTCAAGATTGATAAACTATTGAAGAAAAAATCTGGTGATGTTGAGAATTCGGAGAGGAAATCGAAGATCTTTATTCGGTTGAGGACTAACAAAAACAGCAGCGGAAGCGGAAGCAGCAGCGGAAGCAGCAAGGGCGTGGTTGGTGATGTTGCTGTGGGTGCAGTGGATCAGGGCTCTGCTGCTGTAGTGGAGGACGTGGAGGAACTGATGCCGAAGACGTGGAATCTGAGGCCGAGGAGAGCTGTTAATAATATTAATAATGATAGTAATAATAATAATAACAAGGGTTTGAATGGGAATGGAGGTGCTTTGAAGATTTGTGGGGGTGCGGTGCCGGAGATCAAACCTCAGGTGCCGGGTGGTAACCGGACTGAATTGACTCGGTCCAACCGGAATGGTAATGACGCTAATAATTATGATAATGATAATGACAATAATAATAATAACAGGAAGGAGAGGGGTAAGGGGAAGGAAAAGGAAAAGGAGAAGAAGGTGAGGTTTTCGATTCCTCTTACGAAAGTGGAAATTGAAGAGGATATTTATTCCTTGACTGGGTCAAAGCCGGCGAGAAGGCCTAAGAAGAGAGCAAAGCATGTGCAGAAACAACTTGATGTATGTCACTATTATTTTTCTTTTTCTTTATTTCTGTTTTATAAAGTTTCTTTTTTGTTGGTAAATTGATGGAATTGGTGACTAATTTATGTGTTTTTTTTGTTGGTTTTGTTTTTGCAGTGCCTGTTTCCTGGTATGTGGCTGGATTCGATCACCCCGGATTGCTATAAGGTTCATGAAGCTCCTTCGAAGGTCTGATTTTGTGTTGATTTTTTGTTTTTAAGGATTTTCTTTCTTTCTTCTTCTTCTTCTCTCTTTTTTTTTTCCATTTCCTAGTTGATGGCTCAGTGAATCAATGAAACAGGAAGAGGAATTGGTGGCTTGCTGTTGTGGTTTTAAGTAAAATAATAGTCAATATGGGGTTTAGTTACTTCTTAGCAAAAGTGGAAAATGAGGAGAATAATGATGAAGAAGACATGTTTTATATATATATATATATATATATAATGACCATGTGATTTATTTTTCAAAATAAATTTTCAGCTAATTTGTTTTATGCTTTGATTTATACAGTTGAGAATGTAGTTCTCCTGCTCTGCAGGGTTAGAGAATCGACTGAGAAGTTGGAGGTGATGACTGTCAGACCTTTTTTATATGCCGAAATCAATGTAACAAACACATGATCCCGTGAAGATGAAAGGGTAACAAATGTATCTTGTTTTTGTGCCTTTTTCTAATCACCGAGGAGTCTTTGGGAATGTTGGAAGGGTTAGTGTTATAGTTTATGTTATGGGTAGCTACAGATGTACATAAGAAAAGTCTCTCCAATGAGTAGAAGATATGAATAACTTTGATGTTTATGTTTTCAGTTAGTTTGAAATCAAGATGCTTTTCCCAACTCTCTGTTTCATGCTGGTTTTCGAGAACTTGTTACTTGTTATTCCAACAACATGAATTATGTCTAGAACCCAAAACCTAAATAGTTGGTATATGGTGTGTGATCGACTTACACGTCTCATTTCTGCATCTCTTTCCATTATAAATATGCCGTTATCAGAGCAAAACACATTTATTTTAACGGCTTTTAATTGATTAAAGGAAAGTCTGATTCTTTGAGGAATTGAGCAATTTTCTTAAGTTTGCCTTTCCTTTTTTGAAGAGTGAGCCATGCACGTCGTTGTCGTTATTTGTGGACTGCACGGGCCATGCATGCGTGTCATGATTAGAAGCTGGCATGATCGATTCATAATGTTGCGATTAATAAGAAACGTGTCTTCTAAGAAGAGAAAGCATATGATTTGCTAGATTTATGAGATGAGTTGTTTCATACATGGATTAAGTTATTGTATTTTTGACCAGATTGTAAGATCATACAGAAAATATCATGTCATCATGGAGTTGCAATTATCAAGCTAACAAGTTGGTAGTCCGCATCTCTTTCCATTATAAATATGCCGTTAACAGAGCAAAACACATTTATTTTAACGGCTTTTAATTGATTAAAGGAAAGTCTGATTCTTTGAGGGATTGAACAATTTTCTTATGCTTGCCTTTCCTTTTTTGAAGAGTGAGCCATGCACATCGTTGTCGTTATTTGTGGACTGCACGGGCCATGCATGTGTGTCATGATTAGAAGCTGGCGTGATCGATTCATAATGTTGCGATTAATAAGAAACGTGTCTTCTAAGAAGAGAAAGCATATGATTTGCTAGATTTATGAGATGAGTTGTTTCATACATGGATTAAGTTATTGTATTTTTGACCAGATTGTAAGATCATACAGAAAATATCATGTCATCATGGAGTTGCAATTATCAAGCTAACAAGTTGGTAGCTATCATAAATAACTCCAATGATCAAGATCATAGTTACCTAGAATGCGGAATGTTTCAATTCATGTACGGATGCTGGGTAGTGTACGTCACTTAGTTTAGCATTTTTTACCAGACTTGGTTCACATTTCATATTATGGTAGTATGCTTTAAAGTGCATATTAGTTGTTTATTTAAAGATTTTTGAGCGACGCCACTTAGAAAACAAATTCCCAGACTAGCTTGCATTTTTTTTCTTTGAATGTTACATACTTATTAAACTTTAATGAATGAATTAATCAGTATTTTATTAACTCAATTTATTCCATTAAGAGAAATATACCCGGTTGAATCTTTAAATGGAATCTTTCCTTATTCTTTCCCTTTGTTCCCTTGGCCGTGTCTCACCATGTATATCAGTATATGTATAGTAACTTAGCTACTTTGGATTGCATGCTGTTGCATAACTGGGATTGAAAATCTGGGATTAGAACCCTGATTATGATTCTAGGATGTTGCAGGAATATCTGGAAGCAACAAGTACCAATGGAAACTTGATTTGTTTGGCTGGTGAAGCTATAATCAATTTATGTACTTGGTATTTTGATTTGTTTCAGTTTGAAATACGCCAAACTTACAGGACCTTGATTGATGTGATGAAAGAAATGTTATCATTTGATTAGCTAAGCAACTTTTTTTTAACTGTTTTTCTTTGTGAAAGTTATATGAGCTATGGCTGTCATGGTTGTTTTTAGTAAGATTGCAAGATTGAAGAATGTGGCCATTTCAATTTTTTATATGGAGGAAATTTGATTCTGCAATGCAATCTTTGAAATTTAATCTGGTTGAATCAAGTCCTAGAAGTGGCCTAGGATCTGAACAGCATTCATATAAAGTACTCAAGCCCCTATCTTATCATTTTCAGAATTTTATCACACTTGATACTTGCAGATTAGTGTCAGTATGCTTTGCCAATTAGCGTCGGACAAGATTATTAATGATGAGAAAACTTTACTGAATCTAAGTACTATGTTGTTGGAGAATGAGGATAGGAGGATGCAAGTCTTGTACACTTCTTTCAACTTTTTGGGCTGGGTGCTCTTATGTTTACATCATGTACATAAAATAATAAATTCGATGAATGCCCTGAATTATATGCTATATTGATTTATATGATTATTTCAGCCGCAGTTATCTTAAATATCAATCTTGTGTTTGATAATCAATGTCCTCAAAGTTATGTCCTATTTTCTCAACATATAAATGAGTGGTTCAATGGATTGGGATTTTTGTAGAAAATTGTTATAGTTTTTATTTTTCTTTTGCTCCTAGTTTTCTTGATTAAAACCTTCGAATTAATGACTCTGCTGTAAAACAATAAATTTGATTCCATTTGTACTTGAAACTGTTTGAGCGAATACACTCCATATTGCATGCACTTTATTTCCATAATTGTTGTTTAGCTTCTGTGAGCTCTGATCCATTCATATAAATCCAATTGAGACCATGGATAAGCTCCTCAGTCATTTGCAGAACTGAAAAGGAAGAGATCCTACTCCAGCAGCCATAATATTTTGGAACCATTGTTTGAGATAAGCAATTTATGTGTTTGTTATCTCTTGATATGTACTGTTTTGCTCACAGTTGGATCCAACTGAATGTTGATTGGATTGCTTCTGAGATCAATGTGAAGAGTTTGTGTGGAGGAAGAGTGGTAATTATCACCGTCTTATTGATTATAAACTCGAGTTTATTCCCCCAACATGTTTTCTTTTCCTGCATTTCGAAGGCTTGATTTTTGAAAATTCTTTGTACTGCGAGTCTATAAACTGTTATATGAGTCTGGCTCTGCTTTTTGTTATTGGATCGTGCATGTGGTGGTGTCTTTTCAGGCACAAGCTCGCTACATGTAAAATGTTTAAGTTGTCGTAGGTCCTGTTAGAATTGTTAGGTATTGTTTACATGTTATCTACAGAAGATGTAATGTAGCAGACTAGCTGTGGAAAGAGAGGCGAACACAGTTTTAGGTCCAGTTCATAACAGTGAATGCATTGAATAGTTTGCTTTTAATATTCCAAAGCCTGCTGATGTATCTCAGGGGTGCAGCCCAGGTTCTTGCCAAACAAGTGACGGGGCCTGAGCTGCTGCTTTGTGCCTCCCGCAGCAGACTACAGACGGGGACAGTGCTACCCAGACTTGTGCCCTTGTTGATTGGTTGTTTACCGTTGTATTTATTGGAAAGTTGGATGCTGTAATCAGTGGCTGGAAGATTAAAACATGGAGATGGACATCCATCCGAAGCGGGCGCCTGCCGTATTGATCATATTGTGTGCCTTCTAAGCTCAAGGATCTGTCTTTGTTTGAAATTATTTGTATATGAACGCAATTCCTTTCAACTCCAGATGGCATTTTTGACATTTTCAGTCTTTTAAACAATTTTAGTCCCTTTATTTGATTTCTTTTTTGCTTTGCTTCCTGCCTCTAATGATGAAGACAGGGACTTTGATTTTTTGTTATTCCTGCTATTATTTTTTTATTTGAAAATATATTAAAATAATATTTTTTTAATTTTAAAAAATTATTTTTAACATTAAAATGTTAAAATAATTTAAAAATATAAAAAATTAATTTATAATCAATTTTTTTCTTTCTTAAAACCACCTTCGAATCATAATCTCATTCACCCTTTTAAACAAGCTATCTGTGTACCATGACTATGCTGGTGATTTACTCAAAATTGATGGGCCAAAGCTTAGAATTGTAGCTAAATTGGTGATGTGGAATTTCTATGAATAAAATTATCTCTCAATTTCTTAATGTATATACTCCGTCACATTTTTTCATTTTAAAATAAATATCACGACCGCTACAGATGCCGGAAAAAAAAAGTTAATTCTCAACTTCTCTGTCACTCTCCATTACAACTCGGAATTCTAATCCGAATTCTACCTGGATTGGCAAACCAAGTCGTAAACGGATCAAGCCCCCCCCCCCCCCCTCTCTATATATTAATATATGGGATAGTCGGAGGTCTAAAAATTCAAGAAGTCTTTCTCAATTCCATCAATAATTAAGGTAAAGCCATGAAACCAATTAGAAAGCCAGTACGAAAGTTCCCCAAGCAATCCCCTGATCATCCTCCCATCCAAAAATCTTCTTCTCACGATGAAAGCAAAATTATAGTTCGTTTAAGAACTAATAGCGTCGTTACCAAGTCCGACGTTAAGAAATCCGAAGCAGCCAGCAGTGCCACTACTCCATCGGATAATGTCGTTGGACCGTCAACAGTCCTGCAGCAGCAGCAGCAGCAGCAGGAGAAGCAGGAGGATGTTGCTAAATCGGCGACGGGTAGTCGTGGAAATAAGAAGGGCATGACGATCAAGAAACAAGGTTTTTCGATTTCGCTAACGAAAGCGGAGATTGAACTTGATTTTCTTCAATTAAGTGGAGTAAAACCTAAGAGAAAACCCCGGAAGAGAGACAAGGACGTGCAGACAGCGCTTGATAGCACGTTTCCTGGTCTTAAGTTGCAAATCATTACTTCTAGAGATTATAGGTCGAAGCATAAATAGTATCTATCATGTTGGCACTACTCCTGTTGTTCATTTTCACTAGGGTTTTTTTTTTGTTCTTATTACATATGCCTGATTCTGGATAAGCTTTGCGAATCAGCGTTGGCCAAGATTATCAAAGACGGGAAAAAAATGACCCAAGTAGAAGCACTTGATTCTTACATGCTTCCTAGAATGTTTAGGGTTAGCTCCTGCAAGTGATGGTTCCACCATTGGAGTAAAACTATGAATTCAATGAACGCCCCTGAAGTTATAACCAGAATATAATAGTACATCAGTGTAGCAGTTATTTTCTATATGTATAAATCTGGTTTCTTTTTTTTTTCTCTCCTAAAATCTGTTTGGACACTAAAAGCACTTGGCAGTATATGTCTAATTCAGGCATAATTTCATGTGCATGCAAAATCTTCATTTGCAAAGGATCCAGTAACATCTTCCAGTGATCGAGTCGTATTGTGAGTCCTTCCCATGCGTTTTAGCAACTCTCTTCAAATCCAAGACTTTTTTCCGGCACTTGTTTTGGAATGCCTGTCGAGAATTTAATTTTCTGATCATGCATATCTTCGACTTCAGAACTTTTCTATGCGCTATCACAATAATTTAACTGCAAAACTTATTTCTTCAACTCAATAAGTTTCGCTGAATCTTCTGCTAGGATATTTTTTCTCACCTTGATTTGAATCACGTTTATCATACCCCGGCCAATATCCAGTTCTCGGTTTATTGGTGAATCTCAAAATAATACTGTTTTATTATAAATAAAATAATATTATTTTAAACAAAAATTAAATAAAATACTAAAAATTAACCCGTTGAAGTCTCATTTGAATTTGACCAGGTTTACTGTTAAAGAACTATCTCACCTAAAAATTTCTAAAATGATTTCTTAACATAGTTACAAAGCCTTATTAATCAAGTTATCACAAGTTCAAATCTCTTCATCTCATTCTAATTAATAAAAAATTAAGCACAACGAAGTGTAAATTTATACATATACACATCTCAAGCTCAAATGATTTTTACTTGAGGAATGTGTGTTAAAGAGTAATATAAAATCATATCTTAGGGTCTCACCTTACAGTTTAAGCTATTGAGTTGAGATAAATATCAGACATGATATCAGAGCCTTGTTGACTAAGTAGTCACGTGTTCAAATCTCATCAAATTAAACACAATATAATATGAATCTGTGCATGTTTAAGTTTCAAGTTTTAAAAACTTTTACTTTAAAGGTGTGTTTTAAAAATTAATATAAAATAATATTTTGAAACCTTGTTAGAAAATAATATAAAATTTAACTAAATCAAATAATATCAACCTTCAAATTAGTTAAAATATAACCTAACCAGAACTAAAACTGGCAGATTATTAGGTGAATCGGGCGGTCTATTTTAATAACTATGATTTGAATTTTGAATCATATATTTAAGATTCTTTACCAACTCATTGTTTACATATGGAGGCGGTAGAAACGAAAACCTTCGCTTGGTACTGCGCTGGAATACAGGAATAGACAGAAATATATTACCTCTCCAAATTTAAAAGAAGAAAAAGTCATGTCATATTAATAGGAGAAATAAAATAAAAAAGAAAAAGAAAAACTGACAGAGCCAGTGTTACTAGATGTCTAGAACTTCTGAAATTACAAAAACTACAAACTAAAAAATAGTTATTTAAAGTAAACTATGTTATCAAAATACAATATCATCTGGATTATAATAAAATAAAAGATACAACATTATACTCTATAGAACTTACATATCAATTTATAATCATGTCTTTAATATATATATATATATATATATATATATATATAAAAAATAATATCGTTTTAGATTAATCCATACTAATTTAATCAATACTAATTCAAGTTGATAATCTCAATCAAATCCCACTCAGGATTGGATTAAGCACCGACATTCTTGTTTAATAATTTATAAGTTGTTAAACCTTAACTATGCGTGTGAAATTTTGCAATTAAAAAACGAATCTATCTATCCAACTGACATCTTAAACCCTAAAATCTCTATAGGCTATAGCTCCGCTCCCTGGTTGTAAAAATACACCAAAAACATTAATTAAAAAACTAAGAAGCCTACTAGTTTGTCAGTGCTCAACTCTTCTGCAATGTCATCCCAGCAAACCGTGCCTCACCAACAGCCTGAAATCAGAGAACCTAAGCTATCAGTTCGTTTGCACATTAATAATAAAAGGCCAACTGGGAATGCAACTGATGATGTTGAAGGATCGTTGTTGAAAGGAAATAGCAATGATGAGCCTCGTGATCATGATCATATTTTTGTTCAGAGTGTAAGCAAAAAAAAGAGAGTGAGTAATAAGAAGGGGATCAAGAAACGAAGTTTTTCGATTTCGCTAACGAAAGAGGAGATTGAACTTGATTTTCTTCAATTGACTGGAGTAAAACCTAAGAGAAAGCCCCAGAAGAGAGACAAGGATGTGCGGACAAAGCTTGACAGCCTGTTTCCTGGTCTTCGTTACTTATAAATTCTTTCTTTCTCCATCAAGACACCGATACTAAGTATCTTTGTAATTAATTTGAGACTATTTACTAGAGTTATCGTTATTTTTAGTGCTATATGTTTTGAATGTTCATAATTAGGTTGCTTTGTCTTTTCTTTTCTTGGATTCTTAACGTTTACAGTTTCAGGATTGTAACTTTTTGGCGATGATTGGTATTATCAACTGTTCTATTATTTGGTACCGTTTCCTGCCTCAACGTGGAAAAGCTAGCTAGAACTGTTGTTTTCTTCATTACTAGGGTTTCTATAATCAATATTCCAGGACTGTAATCTTCCTTTATGTTGTTAGATTTGGTTGTATTTTTTGCATCAACCAACATAGTTTTAGCTAGGTTTCTATTTGAGGTATGTACAGTGTTTGAAGATGAAACCCTATATGGTTTAGGAACTATAAACGTCTTAATTATGACTGCTAAGTTTTGTGAATTTCTCATTCCGGCGAGATAGATAGGGGCACTAACTGCTCTAGTTTTTATTCCCTTACAAAGAACAAGATATGGTTTCCAGTCCTCTATCTCCCTTGCAAGGAAAAGCGAATAGCCATGGTAAATATATTTCAAACCAATGCCAGTGTTCGTTCTAGTATACTAAGAGCATTAATCCGCAAAAGAGTCACAGTCGCAGCTTTGAAACACATGAACTGATATAAACTGCAAGAAAGTGATAAATGTGGAAAAAAATTACAACTCTCACAAGGATCTTCAACAACGAAAATAATGTCCTCCCACCTATATAACAAAATATCCGAGCACATTTTATCTCAGAAAATAATTCACATCATTACAAACCAAGTTGGATACCAGTGTTGTAGCAGACTAATATGTAGAAGAACTAAGGCCAAAACATTGTTAAGAAACACAGGGATCCTCTGTCCACTGCTGCATGGAAAAGTGCTTCCACTAAAGCACCCCTTCTTTTGCTTGATCCCTTCGCCGTTATCTTCCAGAACAAAAGTGGAATTTGTCTTGCCATCACTAAATAAAATACACCAAAAGAAGGAACCTTTATGAGCCCCAACCAAGCCTACTCCCACTTCTGTATGCGATTTATTTCTTATTATGGATAAAGCTTTACTGTCCTTAACCAGAACATGGGAAAAGGCTGGTGATGGCTCAAGGTACTTGGGTTGACAACCTACAATATGGCCAGTTACGGTGCCAAATGTGGGCAGCTCTACGCCACAATTTGGACCGAAAACCTCAGTAAAGTCATCTTCAGGTGGCTTGCAATTCACAACACCATTGCTAGTGCAGTTTCCCTTGCATAATTCAACATATTGCAGAGCCATGCAGCCAAGACCAGGATTGTCATTCAGCTGTGGGAGTTTCTGGGATGTTCGGTTCTTATTGATGATATCAACAAGATCATTCGCAGGGTTCCCTGATATCAACAGCATGTAACAATGCACCGTTAAAAAAAATTAGCTTGTTGATGTGCAATTACAGTAACCAGCATTTATTAGTATTCAAAATGTCATAATTATCAGTGACTAAAGCATAAGTTCCAACTTATCTTGAGATACTTAAAAATCCTACTGAGTTGGGCTTCGTAACAACACTTGCAAATGAAAATTCACCATAAAATGGTTTTGGCCCAAGTTTAACCCAGGTGCTCAAAAAATTCTGTATCCTAAATTTTCTTCTGACATGCAAGTCCCTTTACATGTGTGTGCGTGAATTGCATGTTAGAAAATTGTATTTCTGGTGCTAAATCTGTCCTCTAGAAACAAAATTAATTAGTGACTCCCAATTCTTTAAGATTCCTAATGTAGATAGTCAAATCATATAACAGAGAAGCTATGAACTTTGTTGCCTACAAGATGGAAATCACGTTACTTGACCAACTTAAGTTTGCCTTCCCTATTAAAGCTTTAAATTTTGCAGCAAAAGACATAATTTTCAGATAAAGACAGAAGATTACTCCGCTTGTTGATACATGCATCCCTTCATTCATTACAGAAGCTAAACAGTAGGTCCAGATAGAAGCTATCCTTGATGCCTCCAGAAATATATTTATAACTTGATTTAAGCGCGTAGATGATGTTTGCATTTTTTTCCTTTACAAGCACAATCATCCCTAGTTCTGGGATCCAGGTAGTTCTTTTGAATTATTTGGGATAAAAATGCAATTTTTTTAGTATTGATGCTCTAGTATTGGGTTTCTAGTGATGAATAGAGCTACTAATGCTACCTAAAACTTAATTTTTAGGAAAGCCAAAAATTTTAATGTTGAAGCTCGGATTCCTGTCCTTTTAATTTTAACACTTGCATTATCACCAAAGAGTGGTAAGACCTTGCATAGCAAATTATCAGTCAAGAACAACAACATATCAGGAAAAAAAACTCATGAGGCTGCAGTAGAATCGCATTCTCAGAGAAGTCAAGAAAATTAAAGAAAAGCCAACGATTATTACCATGGTGACTGGAGCAAACAACAGTGGCTAGGAATAGCTGGCAAAGTACAATCCACTTCCATTCACAGCAACAACAATGCTTCTTCGCCACCATCATCAATGGTAGAGAGAACGAGAAGAGAAAAGGGAAAGAAAACTGTAGAAAAGGGGTCTCACTTATTTCCCAAACATTGTAAAGGAAAGGAAAATGGGTTTTATTTTCCGGGAAAGAAAAGTGTTTGTTTATTGTTTACAAAGGGAATAAAAGGGTTGCAGAGATTAAGGAGAAATGGGAATGGTGGTCCCGAGGCAGTAGACGTTGTTGTGCCTTTTTGGACACTTGTTTTTCTATTTTCCCTCCCTTTCCCTTCCCTTTCACACTCATGGAAATGGAGCGCAGATATCGAGGCACCTCCTTCAAGTGGGACCTACCTACCGTTTTCACGCGGACTCCTTGTCAGTGATCAAGCCCATCGAGAGAGATCCAGTTTTTCAAGGCCCACAATTCTCAATTTCTTCAAACAGCTGGACAGTTTAAACTTCAAACCATTTTAATTTAAAAAAAAAAAACAATTATTTATTTTTTTCAAATTATTTATTTTTAATTTTTAGATTATTTGAATCCGTTGATGTTAAAAATAAATTTTAAAAATATTATTTAATATATTTTTAAATAAAAAATAACCCCTGCTGCAATATCAAAAAACACAATAAAATAAAAGAATTCAGAAAACTCTGGATGGATCGCACATCGGAGAAGATTGCCTATGGTGGCATGTTCCCAGCCCCGCTTTTTGCTTGCTTTTAACTTTTGTTTCTTTAGTTAACATTTGCGGGTGGTCTTCTTGTTTCCGAGCTGGTGTTGCTGCTGCTGCTGGAACTGTAGGAGTAGCTGCTGGTGTAGTTTGATCCGAATCCAACCACATATATCTCATATTATTTGGATTTGATCCTAATATGTAATCATCCTGTACGGAAATTTGCATTTATATATAATATTAATTCACTTGTTCATCAATATATTTGCAATTACCTCATAGCCACTGCTGGAGTAGAATTTTCCAGCCACAGGGATGCTGTTTTGGTATTGACCAGGGTGATTACGAGCAAACTCAAAGAGCTGCAACCATTTGTTATAACTTAACGTGATTGTTAATTATAAGAGATATAATTATGACATGAATAATTAATTCATTGTAGCAAATATCGTACCTGTTTTGCATGATTTATTAATTCAGTTGCATATGTAGGGTTAGAAGGTTTGAAAGCAATAGATGCAGCAGCCAAGGCGGCAGCAGTCTCAGCTGCAAGATCAGCACCAGGGTGTTGATCATCAATCTTATGCCTTGTTTGTTTCCAGGAATTCATTTTCCCCATTTTTCCATTGCAAATATAAGGAAAATTAGTCAAAGAAATCTAAATTCCGATCAAAGGAAAATAATACACTTTATGTCAGGAAAGTGTTTTCCTTTTCTTATTCCAAGGAAAACACTTTCCTTTTCTTTGTTCACAAAACGTGTACCATCATCAAGTGATTATAGGGATTGGAGGAATTGGTGGATAAGACGAACAGAACTGGGAAAAAAAGGATTCTTCTTCTTCATCACAGCAGAGAAGAAGAGGAGGAGGTATGGTTTTGCCATCGCCATCGCCATCGCCATCACATACTCCGTGATCAGCGATAACTCGCAAGAGATCTCGCGATCCGGGGACTTCAATTTCAATTCCAGAAGTAAACATGATAAAGAAAAGGGTGTCATTGTGCGGGACATTGTGCGTTGCGTGTCGTCTTTTTTTTTATATAAACTGGGTTCTTTTTTAGATTAATTTTCAGCTGAGGGATGATGTTTTTGTAGGCCACTAAATGAGGATGAGTTGAGGGTTCACACTCCGGTGGTGATTTCATGTAATGAGGGTAGAAGGGAAGTGTCAGCTCTTCAGAATATTGCTAACAAGCAGATGGATATAACTTTTCTTTTTGACAAGGTTTTTGTCTTGTCCACTTTTTTGCTTTTGTTTTTGCTTAATAGTGAATTAGATGTGAACGTTTATGACTTTTGATGATTTCTTTGTTTTTTTAGGGGGGGCGGGCCCAGCATTCAAACATAAGGACTTGTATAAATCATTTTATTTTAATTACAAGACATTTTTGTTTCTAAATTAAATTTAATTGGTTCTCAGTGACGAAAAATTAAAATTAAAATAGTTGTTAAACTAATATAATATTTTATCCTCTACACAATACTTATTAAAAAAAAGAGACTAATAATCACCTATCAAATACATATTAAAAAATCATATTAGAATATTAAAGGGATATTATAGGGATAATTGCCTATATCCGTAAAAAAAAACAATCTTTATCCAAAAAACCCATCAAAATATTTTTATATTTATTTATCTTTTAAAAAAATCTTCATATCAAAAAACTCAAATATCTAACTATTACTTAATACCATAAGCTAATTTGGTTTTTTTCATATGAAAACAAACATATTTATAAAATAAGTTATATATGAATATAGGATATAATAAAAAAAATTCATCATTATACTTTTAAGATTTTATTCTTTTATTGTAAGTGATTAAATATTTATATTTACTATTTTTTATATATTAGATAAATTTGAAAAAAAATTAAATTTATTAATAAATTATTTTCCAGTTTATTTTCCATAATATAACAAAACACTGGAAAGTGTTTTCTAGTTCATTTTTCATTACATTACCAAATATTGAAAATTACTTCCCCGGAATTCACTTTTCTAAAATTTACTTTTCTCAAAATTCATTTTTCAAAAAAAAACTACTTTTCTAAAAACAAACAAAACTTTAAAAGTAGTCCCGAGTGATCATTTCCTCCTGTCTCTCCCAACAAGAATGATCGGAATCACCATCACCTACTTCACCATAAAGGACGTCTGGCTGAGGGTGGGCTTTGATGAAGTAATCTGTGCCCCATTTGATCCAGGACATTTGAGAGTTCATTTTTGGCCTCTAGCCGGGATTGGAATTCGACAGTGCTCCATGCAAGCATTGTCACAGTAAATGCCATTGGAAATCCAAACTTTACATTATCTCCTGCATCATAGTATCCTCCCACTAGATCGATCTGTTAATGCAAATTCAATCAACCCCATGTCGATTAACTTGTTTGTTAATTATATACAAATAAATTCATGTGTCCACTTTTCTAATTAACAAAGACAAAATGTTTCTTTATATAATGTATAATTACTTGAGCATCGCTGCCATCTTTAAGCCCAGAATCTCCACGCCATTGCACTCTATGGTTAGGAGGCAGTTTTCCAGAGCGTTGAGCTTCATAATACAACAAAGATTTAGTAAGTGCTGCTCCATAATCAAGAACTGAACAGCTCCATTCGTCAAGAGAAACAGCTCCATTCGTCAAGAGAAACAAGATAAAGATCATCATGCTAATCAAACCGAGGACACTGGTAGAACACATGATGTCTCTTGAGTAAATAGTCAGCACCTAGCTAGCTAGAGAGAAAATTAATAAAATATTCAAGAGTAACTTTGCAGTGGTGGATATGAAAAATAGACAACGTATATTTATAGTGAAGAAATATAAATATAGGGACGTCAATGATCCATGAAGAATATGGCTCGATTTGACTAAAATCTTGAATTTGGTCAAATTAAGAAGTTATTTACGTCTTGAAATCATTAGCAACCTTCTGAAATCTTGAATTTAGTCTTTAATTGCCTGATCATAAATTTTGATCTGGCCACCTACCTCGATGAATTTGGTCAAATTAAAAGATAATTGAGAGATTACTTACCTTATAAAAATATTTGATCAATTTAAAAGGTAATTTATCTCTTAAAATTTTAAATTTGGTAGAGGAATCCTACCTTCTTATTGTTTTTTTCTTTCCTTGAGGCTGTTTTTCTATTAATTTTTTATATGAATAGAGAGAAGAATTAGTTTGTTGATGTATTGGAAATTTTAGACTCAATGTTAGAAATTGTTATTAGAGGAAAATTGAGAGAGAATGAAAAATTCCAAATCTAAATATTTTATTTGTTATTTATTTAATGGTATTTTTGTTATTTATTTAGTTTATTATTAAAAAATTAATAAATATAAACAAAAATACAGAGATAATATTTCTATCGATTAATTTTTGAGAGGTTTTACCGATGAAAATATTTTTTTAATATATATTGAGGGCACAGTGAAAAAAAGAACATTTATTTTCTCAATCGAAGACAGGAAGGGGAAAAAAACAGAAAATGTAACAAAAAAGAAAAGAAAAGAACCCTCTAGAACTCCGGCGTTTGGAAATTTAAAATAGGAACCTCAATTTAGCCCTTAATATATTACTCTATTATCAATTAAACCCTGAATCTTTTTCTTTTACCAATTTTACTCCAAACATCACCTTAAAATCACCAACCTTCCATCCATATGCTTCTAATGGTATTTAAATTATTTCATTTAATTTGTATGGGTTACTAAGCACTTCAGCCAATCCAAGATGATAAAATAAACCCTAATTTACCCTGAAAGACAACTTTAGTATCAAACTGTTTTAATTTATGTTTTCTCCCTTCCTTTCACTAGCTTGTATTAAAAAGAAATTGCTATATTTCTCGTGCTAAAATTATAATTAAGGGAATATTGGAGTTTATTTTGACTCTTTAAATAAAATACCTGATGAGTATATACAAATTGGACTGAATCTTTTAGTTTTCATCAACAACAGGTGGATTGATTACCTTTGGACTAAAATGGATAAAAATAAAAATATTCAGAACCTATTCGTAATTTGGTCAGGAACCTAAATGAGCTTTTCCCCTTAGAACACGTGTCAGGGCATACATATGAAGAGGGTTTTAGATATAAGTTTTGTGCCGAACGGTCCCTTGTCTGCTAAACTCTCCTCTCTCTGTTCTCCCGTTGCACAGCCAAAGCCAAAGCCTTATCTGTCTATCTAGCCATGGCGTCTACATTTGTTACTGTACCAGCAACAAGACCCTTCCTGTCGGTAAACAAAACCAACGCTCTCTCTCTCTCTCAGCTCAAACTCGCAGGTTGTTGTTCTCTCCATCTCTCTACTGTCTTGCTGGAAAAATTAAAGCGCATAGTATTTCTTTTCCGCTAAATTTGTTTCTTGTCATTTATTTACCAGGACTGAAGAGGAATTCTTTGAGGATTAATGCGATTTCCACGAAATGGGAACCCACTAAGGTTTTTCTTTTGTATTTTTGTTTAGTTTCTCTAATTTGTTTTTATCCCATCTTTTTTTTAAGCTTTGGATATAGTTTTAATATGGTGGGTATTGCTGTAGGTTGTTCCACAAGCTGATAGAGTTCTTATCCGTCTCGAGGACCTTCCTGAGGTGATGGGTTTTCGTCTTTTGCTTCAATTCATATTTCATATCTTGATGTCCATAGAAAGCATTTCCCTATGCTGTAAACATCCCATTTTTAAGAAGTTGTTATGCTGATTGGTGAATTTTGCATTGTAGAAATCGTCCGGTGGAGTTTTGTTGCCCAAATCAGCTGTTAAATTTGAGCGGTATCTAATGGGGGAGGTATGAATTATGTACAATGCTCATTATTATTCTTATTACGAAGGATGGATTGATTCTTGTTTGCTGTTAGCATTATATCTTGAGTTTTCTGTTTTAGGTTTTGTCTGTTGGTGCTGAGGTTGGGGAAGTGGAGGCAGGAAAGAAGGTAAATAAGTACTTCTTGGTTCATAAACGATCAGTCCATCTTGTTGCTTTCAATGCTGTTAATTCTGCTATTCCCTGAGATTTTTCATTCCTATAACTATTGTGATTTTCATTAAGTATACCTCATTTTGCAGGTTCTTTTCTCGGACATCAATGCTTATGAGGTAAGTGGCATTACCGTTTGGAAGACTTGCATGTCACATGTGAATTCACTGAGTGTGCTTCTGTAGCTACCTGTTTGTATGGGATCAAATCCCCCTTGAATGTCTGGAAGACAGCATATTGAATCTGTTGGATCATTATGTTGAAAGAGTTTGCTATAAAATAAATATCAAACCATACACACACAAACAGGTCCCATATGAGCATATGCTAGCCATGAGGCCTTTTGTCCTGAAATCCTGAATTTTATGACCTGATTATTGTGGCTTGGTGAATGAAAATGCTTGCTTTCTTGCAACTTTTAGAATACCTATACGTCTTGGAGTTAATGTCATACAAATTTCTCTTGTTGTTGAGTGAATATGATGTGCATAGTATGCCATCATCTAGACAGTGGAGCATGGCAAATACTCTTTTTGTGACATGTTCTTCCGTGTAATCAGGTAATACAAATTCTTTCTTCACTCCAGATTGAAACATTGTATGTTTGTAGAATCCAGTTAGGCGCATGCCTTTATTCTATGTGATTATTCGAAGTTCGCTGATGTTTTTTCATATCTGCCTAGGGTATGACCATCTCCTCCCAGAGTTGTTAACCTTAGCATGTGCATGCAGACTTTGACCTTTGTAGGTGTAAAATTGATTCTGCTGTAATTGACATGTCTGACCATTGAGATAATGGTCATTATGCCCACTGTATTGCTAATTGTGCATTTTTATTGTACCTGGATGTGTTTACAAGACTTCCTGAAACTGTGCAGATTGATTTGGGAACAGATGCTAAGCATTGCTTTTGCAAAGCTGGTGATTTGTTGGCCGTCGTGGAGTGATATCTCTGGATTTCTGCCAATTTTGAAAAGACCTACTCCCTACAACGAGGGAGTCAATTTCGCTATTCTGTCAGTGTCAAGTTATGTGGGATCTTCAGACTGTTTGTATTTAAGTAAACTCTAGATTTAGAGGTTCTTTGTTATGTGCTGTTTAACCTCCCTCCTTCGATGTTTAAAAAAACGGGAGTTTTTGTTTCAGGTAGCCAATAATATTATGCATTAATGGCTGACGTTGACGATCCTGAGTTCTGATAGACATTTCTTTATCAAACACCTTAATTGTTAAAAGGTCCGTGTTCTGATTAAGAAGATAAAAAAATTGACAATCAAAGGCAAATTGTTATCCGGAATTTAACTCCCTAGAAATTGACAGCGTGCCAATCACATAATCTAGTGATAAATCCTTGTCACTGCAAATCAGCAGTTTTAGGAGCTCATTTTGATTGGCTGGGAGCACCAGTAACATGTTTTATATATCAGTACTCGGGGGAAAGGAAAACTTTTCAGTAGCTGGTGGGCTTTCACCTCCCCAGGGAACCCGCCATCCGCTATCCTCCTGCCACCTAATATTGCACGAGCACCACAGGGCCATCTTTCTCTGCAGTTGCAGCGATGTTGCCTACTCACCAACATCAGCTGTCAGTGACAGTCCAGTGCTGATCTTGCCAACCCACAATCTTATAACAGAACTTCACTAATTCAGCACCGCAGGCACTATTGAGTGTAGTGATGTTATCACTTGTTGGAGTTGCATCATCATCACGGGACATAAACATGTACCGTTTCAATGCATTTGAAGAGTTTGGCTGAAAGCACAAAACTCAAGACTTTGATCACTTACTTATGGTGAATTGTATATATTCACGAAAACGTGACGGCTTTACATTCTCCTCCCCCCTCCATTCTATATCATGATGAAAAAAACAAAGATGAAAAGAAAGTGGCTTTTTTGCTCTCTGCAATAAAAAATTTCCAGAAAAAAACAAGTGTATTCAAGACAAAATCATGACAGGAAAAAAGTACAGAACGAATTAAAACTCAAACAAGCGCAACTCAACCATCCCCTCTTTTCTTTTTGGAGAATACCAAGCAACAACCTTCCCAGAGCGTAAAAGCCTCAATGAGTAACTCAAGCAGCATATGAGATCCTCGACATGTGGGCCTTGTTTCCCAGAGGAAGAACCAAGTGAAAACTTTGAATCAACCCGAACCATAATTGGACCTGCAACCTGCAACAAGCATGTTGTCACATTAAGAAGTATACAAAGGTAAGACCTTTTTGCCAAGTACGAAAAACCCCAGGGAAGTTTTTACCACTTCCCAAAAGTTTATAACCCATTCGCATCACTGTATGCAATAATACTGTCATTATGCGTCTCCTGGAGCCTCGGATTAATATAAAAAAATTTCTGACCAAAAGGATTGATTTGGTGATTGAAAGTTCAAATCATCCAATCTTAAAAAAATAACGTTTAACTGGATCTCCAGTGGTTGTCAAAATTAAAATTGCATGATTTGCTTAGTCAAGCCACAGGTTATTGAATCCACATGCAGGACTTGGCTTCTTATGACATTGACGCCAGCCAAAGGTGAAGCAAGAAAAAAAGTACCTGCTGTTGGAGGATCAGACTAAGCTTGGGAGAAGACAGTGGATTGTCTGCATTACTAAAGGAAGAACGTCTGAAAATATTGAAAACCCTTTTAGCAACAGCAGAAGCTGAACAGATATCCAGGCGAGCATCTACCCTAGTTAGATCACCATATAGCTTAGTGAACCTCCCGTGCTGAAAAGTATAGCAAACTGAGCCAAACAGATTGGCATTTAATGGACTTCTCTTCTTTGTACCAATTGAAGTGTCCATATCAGATGGGGAGCTTTCA
Source organism: Populus x sibirica (assembly GCA_019202695.1). Lineage (NCBI taxonomy): Eukaryota > Viridiplantae > Streptophyta > Magnoliopsida > Malpighiales > Salicaceae > Populus > Populus x sibirica. The sequence continues at coordinate 70,793 of JAGMVL010000227.1, forward strand.
TTGCCCCCAAACCAGGCCACAGAGGTGCCACCTAATACAAATATTAGTATAATAAGAAGCCAGTAACAAATTGCAAAGCGGAACTTTCTTTCAAAAAGGAGAATGAAAAGAAAAAAGGGAGCACAAGTAATTTGTATGAATCATGAGAAACTTCATATAACCAGTTCCAATTCACTACTGTATGGCACACAAGGCAGTCACATCCTAGTTTCCATATTAAGTTTCAGATACAGCATTTTTTCCATAAACATTTTCCATCCCTGCCTCCATGAAAAAGAAACGCCTTCATCCACTTAAGTTCTCAGATGATCAAGGGAGGGAGCACAAGTGAGTGGCATTACTGATTGTGCATGGGTCACCCAAAAGAAAGAAAAAATGTGTCCATAAACAGAAACGAAGGACAGCATATCATAATGTGCAGCATAATATGATAAAAAAATAAATTGAAGAGCTAAATAAAATTGCTAGAAGCTACAGCAGCTGCAGAAGACTGTAGTAAACAAATTTGAATAAGAAAACAAAAATTCCAGGTTAATTAGTAAAAAATAGCTGCCCAATACAATGCAGCGACATACCAATAATCCCAGATATTGCAGAATGAGGTTCCCTAAGGCGCATATCAAATGACGGGTGCCAAACCTTTCCCTTATCTGTCTTCACCGCAGTATCATCAACTTTGTCTTTTTGCCTCCAAAAATCCTTTCTCTTTTCATAAGAAAAGGCAGCCTTCGCACATAATCCAGGCATCAGAGCACAGGGTACCTCACCATTTAAGGTGTTAACAGGCTGGGGATGACCGCCATTTTTGTGTACACCAATGCGGTATTGGAACCCAGATTCAGAGGGAAGGGATGACATATCCAAGGATATTGACTCAGGAACATCCCAGTATTTCCCTTTGTGGTCAAGAAATAGCCCAGGCCACGCAGCCTCCAAAGTTATATCATGATCAGGAAGCTGTAAAATCACATGTTAAATGGACAAAGTTAAGGCAACTGTCTATCACTGCAGACTGCATAACAAACTAAAAGCTCCACAACAAGCAATCTGTGATCAGAATCACTAATTACAATTTTGATTTTCAAGGTTTGGTTGATTATTTGCTAGAGATCTCATAATAGAACTACCATAAACTACACAGGTTCTAGGCATCCTGCCCATAGATAGCGCGGACCAATCCTTCCTTCCACGCTCCCTTCTGGAAGAAAACAAAAGGAGAAATTTGTCCAATAGTAACAAATGGTGCCTCCACTAGTTGACGAGCCTCATTGTATCTGTGTGTTCATTATCTACAACCAAATTCTCAGCAAGAATTAACAACCTTGCACTGAAATTCCCTGAAGGCATACCCTTTCGACAGCAAGAACACAAATCAACGATTCTAAGATAAATCCTTAACTTAGGACATAGCTAAAAAAAAACTAAAAAAAAAAAACTATATTGACTTACAAAACAATCTGTAAAACAAGATGTCCGGATATCTATATATATAAAAATGGGATTTACAAAATTTGACATGTCTACAAGATAATCTACTCAATTTAAAGAATAGAAATATGGACATTGAATGCAAAAAAAAAAAAAACCCGAATACCTCATGCCAGAGCATCATCTTGTAGCGTGGTCTCCTCTTGTCACCATGCCTTTCTGTGCTTAGCAACACAGAAGATGAAGACAAGGATATTTGTGAGAATAAACCAAGGGAATAAATCGACTTGTCAAAAACATGCTTAGCTACATCTTTAAATGCAGGCCATTCAAATTCATCAGCATTAGTAAATTCTCCTTTAATAGAAGAAATCAGCTTCTTTGGTCTAAATTGGCCAATTAATCCTAGCCAACTGCACATAAAAACACAATCAAATTCATCACACCAATTGGTAGCAAAGAAGTAAGCCAAAAAGAAGGGAACATTTTGCTATCATTTTACCTGTTAGAGGTGGCGATTTTGAGGAAGAGAGACTGGAGAGAAAAAGAGCCAAGGTCCTTGGTCGAAGTAGGAGAGAAAGAGGGAATGGTGCCAAGAGGGAAGCCATTTCCTAAAACAGAGAGTTGTTGAACTCTAAGGGCTTTGCTGGCTCTGGTGACTTCAAGAGGAAATGGGTCTCCAGGAATGGAGTAAGCACAACCTTCTAGGGTTTGTGAGGAAGAAATGGGTTGGTCCCAGAATTGTGAGTCCACAGCCGTCCTCAAGTTAGCCATTTCTTGGTGAGTTGCTGGTGGGGTTTTTGATTTTCCTTATCTGTGTTGTTGCTCGCTAGTTGGTTTTGAAACGAGGAAAAAGGGTGAGGAGACAGTACTGAGGGGTTTTGTTTGGGGTTTGTGGTGGATTTTCCTAGGAGGAGGCTTTTTTTTTTTTTTTGAACTTGCATTTGTTGTGTAATAGATAAAGAGGGACGCATGTTGGGCTGAAAGATCTTGGGCCTTTAGTTACATGAAGTCCAACAAATAGAGATCGCGGGCCATTCTTTCTGGATTGAGTTCATGAAATCTAAATCTGGTTTTTAGGCCCATCATATATGATGAGTAGTTCTATTACTCTTGGGTCAACCCTAATCAAATTACACTACATGAAATTAAAATTTGAGAGGTTTTTTTATTGTTTAAAATGAATAGTAAACCAAACTCCCAGAAAAAAAAAATTGTTTTCGAAGAAAATATAGCGAAACGATGTCGTTCCTTGGTTATAAATAGCCAAATATTCAAAAGTCCTTAGCTGGATCGTTTTGATTTATTTTCACCTCTATCACATAAATTTAAGCTTTTTAAGTCGAAGCTCTAATTTAAATTTTTTTTGGTGAAAATTTAGAAAGCCCTTAAATGTGATTTAAATAAATTTTATTTTAAAAAATAATTTACTTATTTTATTTTGCTTTCAAAATATAAAAAATTAAGTTATTCCCGATCAATCAAATAATGATCTATAATAAACCATAAGAAAAGGAACATATTACCCTCCAAAATCATTATTATATTTCTGCCTCTAGTGTAACACTAAACGCCGTGTTTGGGAACGCGGTTGAAATTGTATTTCCTCAAAATTTTAAATTGTTTTTATTTTCTTGTTAATTTTTTTTTATATTTTCATATTGTTTTGATGTGTTGATTTTAAAAATAATTTTTAAAGAATGAAAAAAAATCATTTTAATGCATTTCTAAACAAAAAAACACTTTGAATCGCTACTAGAATTCCAAACAGACCAAAACTCTTTTAGTGTTTTTGTTTTTGTTAACAATTAAGATGCTTTGTTTTCCTTGAACAATGCTTTGGACGTTAGGTGTTTGTGTACACAGAAGCATGATAGAATGTATGATAATACCATTCTAAAGACATTCTCCTACCTATAGCAGGAATAGAGGCTAAAGACAATAAGCTGTGAGAGCAAGTAAAAATGGCACTGCAAAATCTTCTAAAGGTTTAGTAGAAGCAGAAGGGAAACATGACCAAGAAAATGGATAAAAATCTGAAAACAGAAGCTAAATTCTTGAGTTTGAAGCACCAATGCGTTCTGTAAATACAAGCTCCCCATCAAATGATCAAACATAACGAGTATGTTCCCTTGGAATTTTCGTGCCGTCCATGAGGGATTTTTGTTCTATTTTTTCAACTAATTATGAATCGAATTTGGGTAATGTTTCAAGATTAAAAATAAATACAAAAAATATATATGTGTGTGTTTATTAAAAAAGATAAAGAGAGAAATATAAAATAAATTTGTTTCATAATCAATTTTAAAGTGAATTTATATATTTTAAAAATATAAAGTATAAAAAAACTGTTTTTTTTTTTATGAAAAGATAATAATCAAACACGAAACGCTACCCTAAAATCATTTAAATATAAATAGTTATGGGGTGATCATATGAGATGGTCTTCGCATGAAATAATGGGGTGAAAAAAGACAGCTTCCTCTCCTGCAAAAATATATAGACCCTCTGACCCATCTCTCTCCATGGCACCTCCATGTTAATTACTTGAGTCTTTCAATACAGAAAGCATATATTTTGATGTTACATCATAGTGATTAGTTTAATATGGGCTTGATACTACAAGAAATCCCTACTTTCATGCAATGTCGAAATCTCGAAGTACTAATTGGCCTCTAATTAATCCTTGGCTTACATTAAACAAAACATTAATATTATCTTTTTTCTCAAAAAGGTTGGCCATATATATAGCTGCTTGTATATATTGATGTAAACTGCCTCATATATAGACTTGCTTGTAATTAACATAGGCTTCATACGGACGATTCTTTAAATTCTGGATTGGTTATAATTATGAATTAAAGGATAGGATTTGTAATAAAAAGAAATTATATAAAAGCAAAAACTATATATAAAAATAAAAATGTAATGACAAACGAAACCTTTAAAAGCATTATGAACTTGATACCAAACTCAGTTTTTATCTTTTTGAGAAACAAATGATTTTTTGCTGAAGTTGTGATACAAATACATTGTTTATTATTATTATATTTGAAACTGTATTTGAATTTGTTTTAAAAATGTGTTTGGTTTGTAACGAGTTTTGAATTTATCTTATGGGTTTGTATACACCAAGCTAATATTTGAGATATTTGATTTATTTTTTTTTCTCACAATCTAATAGGCTCTTTCTTTTTCTTTGATTAATGGTTGGTGGATACATGTATAAAATCCTTCCTTTTATATTTGAGGACCTCTAATGATTAAATGAATATCATTTGAGAGAGAAGGCGGTCACAATTTAAAAATAAAAACTCTAGAAATAAATATGTAATTTGTGATGGAAAAGAAACCAAACTTCCTTTTGAAAGATCTCTCACACTCCTTTATAGCTCCCGAGCACTTATCAAAAATAAATAGTTCAAGTATCAACAAAATATCTCTGACTTATCAGTATAAAATATCTCTAACTCATGAAGATAAAAAGAAAGAGCTAAGATTCTTTGGAGTTAAAAAGAGCACGACTCTGCACTTAGATAAGTCCAAAAATAATGGGTCTAACAGCTTATGAAACCTACGCATGCTTAAACTCAATATTTAGATAAGTCCAGAGATGATGGGTTATTTATCATTCTTTTAAATATTCTTCCATCAACTTAAAAATTATATTTTTTAATATATTTTTAAATAAAAAGTATTTTTAAAAAATATTATCCCGTGACATTCCTTCCTAGTTGCTGGCAACTAGTGGATAAGTGGAAATCGGTGGCTGTTTATGCTACTTCTAAGCTAATTCTCCAAAACCTAAAGCAAACGCCAGCATTTTCGAACTTATCTTTATATTTACACTCACTGCATTGACTTATCAACAACAGTGGCTACTAATGGAGGCCTTTTCTTTTATTTTCTTTTTAATTGACAGAGAAAGCATTCCTATTATTTGATTAATGAACTTGAGAAGTGAGTTCAAATAAACCAAAAATCAACAGGCAAACATTGATCACTCGTTCCAACTCAATTCATAATCATTGATAAATAATGGCAATAAATTTTTAGAACATCATCATAATTAGTTATTTAAAATCAATATAATGTTCGAAACTGATGATCTAGCTAGCTTTATCATTTAGAAACCAACGAGTTTTGGACAACTTAAAAAAAAAAAACAGAAATGTCATTTAAGTGAGCAAAAATAAATATATAAAAAATCATAAATGAAGTCTCACTTGAATATTGACAATGTTCTTTTTATTTAACCGAGTCAACTTTCTATATAATTCAAAAAGAAACCAGTTTTATTCAAATTAGATATTGACAATATTATTCGAGTTCAATCAAGTCAATTTTCGATATAATTAAAAACCAAACCTAATTTGATTCGAACCTTAAATTAAGACGTAACAGGATCTTCATGTCTTGATAACTAAGGACGCAATTTATGGATATGTCTCATTATAAAGGTAAGAGGCTTGCAGAAGCATTGCCTCCGAAGGAAGTAATCATTTGCTGTGATGTTTTGGATAACTAACCTGCATTTTTCTTGCATATGTTCTTCAACCTTTTGGCTCGCTGCATGTATCTTCCACGCTACATTGTTGAAAAACACAGTTATCAGATTCCCCCCCATCACGATGCCCATCTCTTCAAGAAAAATTGTTGATTCTTTATTATTTTTAATGTTTAATTATCTTATTGGTAAATGAATTCGCACCTTCATCTAAATTTAAATCTTTAGAGAAGTGGCATTTAAATATTTTGTTATTTATTTATTCGATCCCAAAAAAACTCAATTTTTAATTACTTTTTACATGTAATTTTTTTTAAAAAAATAATTGATTTGTCCGATTAACTCGTAACTAGTAAATAATAGGATAAAAACACAAGAAATTCTTTTAGAAAAACTAAAATAATATTATTTAAACAAAAAATTAATAATATATTTGAGTTAACGCTAACCTAACTTAATGACAAATTATAAATCAGGTCTCAGATCTCCAGCCTGGTTTGACAACAATGCTAGCTTTCATTACTGGATATCTACAAGGGAGAAAACAAAGATTAAGAAATGATAATCTACACGTGCCCGTTTACAGTAAGATGAACTGCGAAGCCCGTCTCTCACATGTCAATTGATCTCTTTAAAGAAACTACACCTATATTAACCCCTATAGCTCCACGATAAGAAAAATAATTCTCCCTCAGGACCACAAGTAATTAGCTGATCCTATCCTCCACAACACGAAAAAGATGCCCACCTTCTCTTACTGTCTCCTCCTCCTCTTCCTCCCTCTACTCTTCTGTACTTTCCATGCCAATATTGCTCAGAATCTCATCCCTGAAACTTGCAAGAAATGTGCAGCAAATGATCCGAACCTTAGCTACAACTTCTGTGTATCTTCTCTTCAAGCATCCAATCGTAGCCAGTGTGATAACCTTCGTGGGCTTGGCACGATGTCCATCAAGTTAATCAAATACAACGTGACCAACACAAGGAACTACGTGAAGACTCTCTTGAAGAACAAAAAAATGGACCCCTTCATTAGGGCATGCTTAAATGATTGCCTTGATCTTTATTCTGACGCCATCCCTACCCTCAAGCAGGCCATGATTGATTACAAGTCTAAGCACTATAAGGATGCCAATATCGAAGTAAGTTCAGTCATCGATGCCGCCACAACCTGTGAAGATGGATTCGAGGAGAAAGAAGGTGCAGTTTCACCATTAACAAAAAGAAATAATGATACTTTTCAGTTGTCCGCTATAGCGCTTGCGCTCATCAACATGCTCTAATCTGTATGTAGTAGTTGGAGATTAAGGTTCTATCACTGTTAATCCTTCCTTGCTCCTTAATTTCTTGTTAGGTTTCTTGATGTTAACGGTTGTTTTTTCAATATCCTTTTGTGTTGGTCAGCTGTTAATTTATTGATGCGACGTATATTGTCTTTGTGATTGTTTTTATTTCCATTTCTTCCATCAACTATCACATGTAACAAAATGATCTGGAAAAATCATGATTAACTATTTCTTAAGCAAAAGTTTAAGAAAAAGTGACTTCTAATTAATTATAATTGTACTCGGACTTTGGAGTTCAATGATTTCGCTTCTTTTCTATAGTCTTATATAATATTAATGGTCGCGTCCTATGGTTAAAGGAATTTATTCGTGTTGAACAAAAGACAGCATGGACGATCCTGGGAAAGTTAAACAATCAAAAGACAGCATAGGAGAAAACCATTCGTGGGCAGTAACAGCTGCTTCTTCACAGGCTGACGATTGGAACAAGGCCGGAGGCCTCATTCCACACGGCGCTCCGTTGCCTATATTTGTCTTAAAGAAAAAGAAAGCGGGAAGAATTGCATTTCGATGAAGCATGATCCGCCGAATATGACTTTGTAGATGTAGTAGAAAAATCCATCCATGAAATGATTGTTATATTGCAGCAAAGAATCTCATCCAGTAAGAGAGAGTGGACGGCCACCAAACTTCCATGGGATAAAAACCATTGACAAGTTCAAGTGATCATGAATTCCTTCATTACAACGTAACTGGTCAAATTCAAAAGAGAAATCATGACAAAGGTACTGTGCACTGAATTTGGTTAACGGTTCGATAGGGAAATTGACAATTCTTTTTGAGGAAAAAAATTGGCAAACATGGCCTCATAGTTCAAGGATGCAGCACCTTTAGTCATAACCGAAGATTTGTATAGTAAACATTCAATAGAGATTGCACTCCATAGTAATGCAAGAGAAATTCTTTCTTCCCATTTCAACAAGAGAGACAAACAGCTCAGAATTGTATATATAAAAGTAGTTTCAACAGTGTGCAGCAACATGAGAACCATGTAAAGCATTATGATTTCGAAGAAAAGAGGCATGCATCAGAGAAATCCCTTGCAAGTGAAAAATAGCCACTAAAAGAACAGTGCAGCGCACAATAGAACCCATGAACACGAGGAAACACGAGGAAACTTCAGCATCTAAATGTGAAATGAAATTTTGCGCATTCAGAGTGGTTCCTCACAAATGGAAACTAGTGATCCCTTGGACTTGAAGCATAATAAAGTCAAATGCCTGTTCTGCCAATGCTACTCTTATCAAACAGACTCGGATTATTCTCAACCCAAGACGAGCATCAATCCATACAAACACCGAACAAGTAAAACAAACAAAACAGATTGTCATTTTAATTTTTCCATGAAATTCAGGGAGAGAAACCCGATGCTCAAATCAACTGGCCAGTGGATGGTTATGAATGTATTCAATGGCAAGGTTACAAGAGTCAATCTTATCAGCTTCCTTGTCCGGAATTTCAAGCTTGAACTCCTCCTCTAGAGCCATTACAATCTCCACGCTATCCAAGCTATCCAATCCCAGATCTTTCTGGAAATGTACTTCCGGAGTCACCTGCAGATATATGTTTGGAATTCAACGTCAGTAAAATATTTTCCATGCGTGGAAATGAAGATGCTTGATTTTAAAAAATAAAGACAAGCATAACTACAGTGCCAGAATTCAGCAAGACATGTGGATTGGGATTAAGCAGGTGAATTTAAGCTCGGTACGGAAAATTAAAATATAAGTTAACATAGTAATTGACAGAGCAAGTAGCAAACATGAGTCTCAATAAGGGGCAAGGAGCAAAGAAGAATTATCTCTTGGTGTGCTTGTATGTATTTCTCATGGATAGAAAAAAGTTTCAAATTCACTCTGCTAAGGAACCCACACCTAATTTTATTTTGCATTCCATTCTCTTCTCTCTCGAGAATAGACTGCAGAATTCAACACTTGTAAAGCTGCTATAAGCCAGCCTACTTACTTTTCTATTTGCTACAATTGGGAGTTAGCTTAGCAAGGAGTGGCTCCAGCTTTCTTCTTCAACTAATGAAATTTAAATCATTCACAAAAATAAAAATAATAAAAGAAACAAATTTTCTTGTCTGTGAGCACGGAGATTAACTGAAGGTAACACTCGCATGATGAACATTATAAAAGTCAAGAAAAGTTAGTGTTTGTGAGTGCGCTACTAGCTCAAGTAACGAACAAACTACACTGCCGCAATGGAAATAATGCCCTCAGCCTCAGGGATGCAACACACCTATCCCCAACGTTTATATGGGTAGATAGACACTTGAAACCCCATCAGTTTCTTCTTGTTGGAATGCCAAAATTATGGATACGAGCTTTTTACACTACCCAAATAACGTGACTTCAATATCGTATACAGCTACCACAATTACAAAACAAAAGTCCTTAAATTCTAGGGTTATCGGACTGGCACACACAAATACACAGTTATGTTGCGTTTGATTAGTGTCATTTGACAAAAGTACAGTGATGGAAATGTATTTGGTTGAATAAACCTAAGACAGTTTTGGAGTGGATTTCTAACTCTCTCAAGGAGACAGACATGTCCTATCTTCCCCACTATCTCCGACACTAACCAAAGATGCATAATAATAATAATAAAAAGAAAAAGAAATTGGACTCCTTAAAGACCTCAAAAACCTTTGGGTATATTATCTTAATCAAGATCAGAAAAATCAAGAATCAACAACAAATCCCAGAAATCCATGCTAAACATCATATCATCTTCTAACTCGTACAGATTTTATTCTATTTAATTTCCAGCGAGGATTAATATATTCAATTAGAAGCAAAAGGAATCTTCTGAGAATTTATATGATAGCTTATCAGCAGAAATCAGAAAAATTAAATCTGAAACGAAATTGAAATCAGTTCTAACCCTGGAGGGATCGACTTTAGGGAAGCTCTTGATAACAGAGAGGACTCTTTCAGCCACCTCTTCCTTGGTTAGATGGTCATCATGTGACGACATTAACCGGATCGAACCGGACGGAGCCCACGGATTTGATTTGAGTCCCCGGGTTTGCACCGCCACCCGGACGTGGCGTAACACGGCTGCTCTCAGTGCCATTTCCTTCGATCTCTCTTTCACTCGTTTATTTTTTTGGACTGCAAAGCAAACTAATTAAAGGTAAAAAGCTCAAGATTTAGCCCCTAATATATTATATTATTATTAATTCAGCCTAGTATCTTTTGATTTTCTCGATCTTACCCTGAATGTTATGGATTATAAGACAATGTCACCCTCCGTCCTTTAAATTGCAGCGATGATTAAAGATTTTCATTCAACTTGCATGTAATATTTTAAATTCTTCTATCCAACACGAAAACATATTGATTACAATTTAGATAAAATTATAAGGATTAAAAGGTTTGGGACTGAATTGATAATAAGGGGCTGAATTAAGGTTTCCCTCAGTAAAACAACAGAATATGTAAAATAGGAAGCATGATGCACGTCGTTTGTATTCACGCGATCAATAGGAAGCATTGTACTCTTTATTTTTTTTATAGTTTTGGTCCGTGTACAATGTTTTTATATATATATATAAATTCTGTCTTTTTATTTATACTTTTATTAAGAAATGTGTCTGTTAAGTGTTGATTTGCAGAATTATAATAAATTTATATGTAAAAATCAAATAAAAAAATATTAAAAAGAAAAAAAATATCCAAACACGAATTCTTAAACTTAATAAAAAAAACTAACACGCGATGAAGAATTATTCTTAGTTCAATGTTTAAATATACTAAAAATTCTAGGAAATTTATAATACTAATAGAAAATAATCTTTTAAAAAAAATTCAATTCCATTCTTTTTCTTAATAATGATGAATTTGCCAATATTTATTAAGGATTGATAAAAAAAATTTAAAAAAAATAACCTTGTTGTAAAACAAAGAGAAAGCCTATGGCTAAAATAAAATTCAATGAAAAATTTTATTTTTTTCCTCCGACTTTACATTTTCTTTTTTGATAGTCCTGTGATTTCAATTTTAATTCAAAAGTCACTGAATTCTAGTTCGAATAAAGAAAAAATCATCTATTAACAATAATTTTCTTCATGAATAAAAGTTAATTTTGATGTTAGTAGGTTTCATTTAACGAGAAAAATTTAATAATAATTATTTTAAATCTTTATCTTGCCTAAATAAACAAGAAATAAAATATCTATCTTGTTTTTTATTGTGCTTTTGTACAATTTTGAGTATAATATGAACTTGAATTAGAAAATATATGAGTATGTTCATCAACATAAAACAATCTTGCTTTTTCATTTATATTTTTTTAATTATTTTCAATAAAATTAAAAACATGTTCGTTTTTTAGAACAAAAGTAATTTTTTCACTGAATTTTTTTTATATCAAAATTACAACTAGTTTTCTTAAAATGAATATTAATTTTATATAATTCAAATTGAAAATTATTAAAAAAAAATTATATTGTTAACTAAAAATGTCAAAAAAAAATAATTTTAATGTTGTACATTATTAAAAATATTATGAAAAAAAATGTAGTAAAGCCGTTGATCAACTACAAGTATCGGGATCGAATCCGTGATGCTTCCATCATATCAACACCACCTTAATTTAATTAATCTCCAGCAACTATAGATAACATATATGGCTGGTATCTCTCTCTTTCTCAATATGTAGCCCTTTTTACGTTTTTGTTTCTCTCTTGATGGTCAAGGTTGCAGAGATGAGACACTTTTTTTCCATATCTGTTTCAGTTTAATTCAGCCCGTATGTTATAGGGGTGAAAAATATATTTTAAAAAAATGAATTTTATGTGTAGAAATTCTTACTTTTTTAAAAAATAGTTGGTGATGGATTGGGTGAGAATGATATTAAATGTTGGATTATCGTTTCCGGGTAACTGAGCATAGGCTTGTACATAGAGCTGCTGTTTGTTTGTATGAATTAGTTTCAATCATAAATTTGACGTTTCATTGATTATATAGCGGCTGTTCTTTTCGTTTTCGCAGTTTTTCTTGGTATCCAAACAGTGTATAAAATCGATTCGATGATGTTTAATGCGCATGATTCTTTTAGCTCAGTTTCATTCCAGGAGGTTTATGACTGTAAAACTCACTCTTTTCAGTGTGAAAGTATGGTTTTTTTTATTTTGAAATTTAAATTTTGTTGAGTAATGATCAAAAGATTTGTTTTTTCTCCTTTTGTTCTTTAAGTTTTCTACTATTTTTCAACAATGACAGATGACGAAGAGCCAATCTTGAATAAGGTTGAAAATAGCGTAGCCCTACAATCACCGTTATTCAAACTCAAGCGCTGGTAATGGTGGCTCCTGGTGGCAATCAACATCTTCTTCCTCGTCGCAGGACAGTCTGCTGCTGTTCTATTGGGTAGATTTTATTATGATCAGGGTGGAAATAGTGAATGGACTGCAACTGTTGTTCAGATTGCTGGTTTTCCAATTCTTTACATTCCACACCTGCTGCTTCCTTCAGCTAAAGAACATTTAGCCTCTTCTACTTCGTCTCCTCCAGTTAGAATACTTGCCTCGATATACTTGATTCTTGGGGTGATTATAATTATAGCCGGTGATAACTATTTGTATTCTCTGGGGGCTGTTGTATCTATCTGCTTCAACTTCGTCACTAATTCGTGCGTCCCATTTAGCATTTAACGCCGTCTTCTCATACTTAATCAATTCTCAGAATTTCACACCTTTTATTCTTAATTCTGTGGCTATTCTCTCCTTTTCCTCTGCTCTAATCGCTTTCAATGACGATTCGGGAGGACCATCAGGAGTCTCTAAGTGGAAGCACATCCTTGGCTTCCTTGCCACTCTTGGTGCTTCCGCAATTCACTCTCTATTGCTTTTGCTCATGCAGCTTTCGTTTCAGAAGGTCATAAAAAAGGAAACATTTTCTGTGGTTTTAGAAATGCAGATTTTCACATCTCTTGTTGCGAGTGGGGAATGGAAGACTTTGCATGGAGAAATGCAGAGTTTTGGCAAGGGTAGCGTTGCTCATGTGTTCACTCTGTTGTGGACGGCAGTTACTTGGCGGGTCTGTTCTGTTGGTGTTGTGGGCTTGATTTTTGTGGTGTCTTCTCTCTTCTCCAATGTGATGAGTACTGTCGCCATGGCTGTATCTCCTATTGCTGCACTTATAGTTTTCCATGACAGGATGAATGGTGTGAAGATAAATATTGCTATGCTTCTGGCTGTTTGGGGTTTTGCCTCTTATACTTATCAGGATTATCTTGATGATTCTAAGTTGAGGAAGGCACAGACTAATGTTACCGAAAACCGTAACAATTCTGTGTTGATAAATTTGGAAAGAATGGACAGATGAGTTTTCTCTCGGGTGGTCCTTGAAGAGTTGACCTCTCAGTTGAGAAGATAGAGATTTACAGCCGCCGCCACGCTTAAACCCATTTGAATAACTTCTTTTGACAGCGATTGATATGATTTTTTAAAAAATATATACATTACAATTTCATTACCCTTCACGTTGTTACTAGATGGATTGGGATTGCATTGTGTTTTTTTTTTTTTTAAGTAATTTTTTATTTATTTAAAATTATTGTTATTTTGATATGTTGTTATTAAACAAATTAAAAATAAAAAAATATTATTTTTAATATATTATTTAAGTTAAAAATTTGAAATTAAGATATTTATTGATATGATATGACTATATGAGATTGGAAGTTTCGTACCTTACAAGGATTCTGAAAAAATATCTTGCCTTTTGTGATCAATGAATTAATGCACGTTTGGTATTATAGTTGAATGGAAAAAAAGCAAAGTTAAAACTAAACGTGATAGAAGTTATTTTTTATATAGAAATATATTAAAATAATATTATTTTTATTTTTTAAAATTTATTTTTAATATTAACATATTAAACTATTCATATTAATAAAAAAATAATTTAAAACAAAAAAAAATCAAAAATTTTCAAAACATGATTGTACGCAAACAACAAATTACTCCATGGATGGGTCTGTGCATTTCATTTTTCGATAGCCATGGCCTATAACACATCAAGACGTCTTGTCCCTTTTCCTGCGACAATTCAGGAGATTGACGTTCTTATGATTTTATATATCTCTTAGAAGTCCCATCCACCCAAAAAAAAAAAAAAGGCGAAATACAAGGAGTGTTATAGCTTAAGGAGGTTGCGATTTATAAATTTAATTCCTACCTAGGCATGGTAACCTTTCTTAATTCGAGTTTTATAAATGTTCACTGTAAACTTTTATAATTATTAATTTTAAAATTTATAAGATTAATTAAGCTGCATGCAAGTTAGTTCCAACACTTATATTAATTAAAATAAACTAAAAAATTATATTTTTTAATATTATAAAAATTTTAATCTGAATTAAATGACTCATCTCCACTTATAACTAGCTGCCTTTCAACTAACCTTAAATCATAAGCAAGCACTTGAACTCCAAATCTAGATTAAAAGAATTTTGTAAATCTTGTTGGATTATAAGTGGTGTAGGGCCTTTTTGGTATTTTGCAAATCTTAAACTCCAAATCTGGATTAAAAGAATTTTCAAGGCCAATATTCAATGGAATTTATTCTTATAAATGCATCAAATTTGACAAATTAAAATATTAAAAGATAATAAAATTGAAAAAAATAATAATTTCAAATAAAACAAATAATAATAAAAAATATAAATCAAATTCAAGGGAAAAATAAATTGAAGGGCTATTCTGAAAATTTAGAGCGTAAAACATGAAAATCAAGAGGAGAAAGCAAAAAAAAAATTATTGACATCAAACCAGAGATTCGTTGACCACACATGCTATCCAGGAATAGAGGGAGCGCTAAGATGAATGGGATGCTACCTTAAAAGCTATTGTTTAGCCATCGTAACTCCTTTATACACCGTCAAAATAACACGAAAAAAACTCACATGCTATTATTTTTTTTAATAATATTTAGTATTTATTCAATTACTCATAAGTCAAACTTATCATAATAAAAAAATTAGGTTGAAAATACAAAAACACGATGTCAAATAAAAAAAACTATTTTAAAAGTAATTTAATTATTTTATTGTAATTTGAAAATGAAAAAAACTAAAACACCATTGAGAGCCGGATAAACAAATCTTGTTTGAAGAATAATCTACTAATTTTATTGTGTTTAAAAAAATAAAAAAACAAATATGGCTGAATTAATCCGAGAATGACTTATTTATTTTTTAGCTTAGAAAGGAAAGGCTTTTGAGAAGAGTCTCCCGAGGAGGTGGTTGGTTGAGCTAATCCACAGTTCATTGACAAATGTTAATAATAATGCGATAAAAATCAATTCCAACTCAAATTGCGGAAGCCGTACTAAAGTATCCACGTCAGCGCCATCAGATAAGTGTTGCAAAGACGGTGACCCAGTATAAGTACCGGAATCGAATCCGTGAAGCATCCATCAGAATCTCAGATCATTACCACCGAACACAAACATCACGGCGTTTGAACTTGTTCCAAAAACGACAACAAATTGAGACCACCGACTGAATTGACGATCAGGATTCTGTTATCAGATTCTTGGCCGTCAAAAACCCATCTGTCTCTGCTGTTTTTGCTTCCTTAAACAGCAAAAGAAGACCTTCAATTAATCTCCAGCAACGATAGACAACATGGAAGGTATCTCTCTCTTTCTCAGTTTCTAGCCCTTTTTACGTTTTTGTTTCTCTCTTGATGGTCATGGTTACAGAGATGAGACCCTTTTTATCTATATTCGTTTTAGTTTAATTCAGTCCGTATGTTATAGGGGTGAAAAATATATATAAAAAATTGATTTTTACGTCTAGAAATTCTTATTTCTTAAAACAAAATAGTGGGTGATGGATCGAATGAGAATGATATTCAGTATTGGATTCTCGTTTCTGCGTAACTGAGCATAGGCTTATAAATAGAGCTGCTGTTTGTTTATACGAATTAGTTTCAATTATAAATTTGACGTTTCATTGATTACATGGTGGCTGTTCTTTTCATTTTCTTAGTTTTTCTTAGTATCCAAACAGTGTATGATAAAATTGATTCGGTGATGTTTAATGGACATGATTTTTTTATATCATTTAATTTCGGGATGTTTATGACAGTAAAACTCACTCTTTTCTGTATGAAAGTAGATTTTTTAAAAAAAAATTATAATTTGTTGAGTAATGATCAAAAGATTTTTTTTTTTGTTGATCTTTTTGTTCTTCAAACTTTCTTCTACTTTTAACCAGTTACAGATAATGAAGAGCCAATCTTGAACAAGGTTGAAAATACCGTAGCCCTACAATCGCTGTTATTCAAACTCCAGCGCTGGCAATGGTGGCTCCTGGTGGCAATCAACATTTTCTTCCTCGTCGCTGGACAGTCTGCTGCTGTTCTATTGGGTAGATTTTATTATGATCAGGGTGGAAATAGTAAATGGATTGCAACTGTTATTCAGACTGCTGGTTTTCCAATACTTTTCATTCCACTCTTCCTGCTTCCTTCAGATAAGGAACCTTTAGCCTCTTATACTTCGTCTCCTTCAGTTAGAACACTTGCCTCGATATACTTGGTTCTCGGGGTGATTATAGCTGGTGATAACTATTTGTATTCTTTGGGGCTGTCGTATCTATCTGCTTCAACCTATTCACTAATCTGTGCGTCCCAGTTAGCATTTAATGCCGTGTTCTCATACTTCATCAATTCTCAGAAGTTCACAGCTTTAATTCTCAATTCTGTGATTATTCTCTCTTTTTCATCTGCTCTAATTGCTGTCAATGACGATTCGGGAGGACCGTCAGGAGTCTCTAAGTGGAAGTACTTCCTTGGCTTCCTTGCCACTCTTGGTGCTTCCGCAGTTTACTCTCTTTTGCTTTCGCTCATGCAGCTTTCGTTTCAGAAGGTCATAAAAAGGAAACATTTTCTGTGGTTTTAGAAATGCAGATTTTCACATCTCTTGTTGCCACCTGTGTTTCTGTGGTGGGTCTTTTTGCGAGTGGGGAATGGAAGACTTTGCATGGAGAAATGCAGAGTTTTGGTAAGGGAAGTGTTTCGTATGTGTTGACTCTAGCCTGGACTGCAGTTACTTGGCAGGTTTGTTCTGTTGGTGTTGTGGGCTTGATTTTTGTGGTATCTTCACTCTTCTCCAATGTGATCAGTACTGTTGCGTTGGCTGTATCTCCTATTGCTGCAGTTATAGTTTTCCATGACAAGATGAATGGTGTGAAGATAATTGCTATGCTTCTGGCTGTTTGGGGTTTTGCCTCTTATACTTATCAGAATTATCTTGATGATTCTAAGTTGAGGAAGGCACAAAGTAATGTTACCGAAACCCGTAACAATTCTGTGTGTTGATAGATTTGGAAAGAATGAGCATATAGTTTTTCTCTTGGGTGGACTTGAAGAATTGATCTCATGTAGTGCAATTGATTCCGCATGCTACGGGAACTTTGATTTTTGTAGTTGTCCTTTATCTCGTTAACCAAACCATTTTTTCTTCCTTTTCCTCTTCTGCTGCTCTGATCATTAGCTTTGCTTCTATGATACATGTAAAGAAGTTTATGAGCAGTAGGAGGCTGTGATGGATTTTGAACTAGGCTCATTCTGTAGTCTAGGGCATTAATAAAGAACTCCTCGATCCACAATATGGTTGGGAAAAAGAAATTTGTAGCAGCAAAGAAAGCTATAATTTACTGCAGATTTACCTTGGTCCATTTATTTACCAAGTAGGGCAGAAGCTGATTAGAATAGAGCTAAACAGGGAGTAATATTGCTCGACTTTGAACAAATTCCTATGTTTGTGCATGTGTGGGGTGCAAAATGGCAGTGAGCCATAAATTTTCTCAGTGGAGGTGACTATGATCCTATTGAAAGAAATTGTTCAGAAAAGAAAAGGAGAATCATTTTGGGTTTGGGCTCCTCTCAAGCGCGTCTAGCATAACATATCTTTCTTTGGTTTGGCTGTGCTAATAATTTAGACTATTTCCCTTTTGTCTCGGTGTTTTTAAAGGTTGCCTTTTGAACATCCTCTGCTAAACAGTGTTTTGGCCTCATTGTGGAATGCCCCATAAATTCCCGCTCTGACTTCTGTTCTGATGGCGAGAAATGATTGCTTTTATGATGCTAAGAATTGGAAAAGAATCAAAAGTCCCATGTAATGTGAGATTGATATTGCTGTGCTTTATTCCTTTCACTGTTGATGAACTCCTCTCTTCAAATCGTGCATACAGCCGAAAGCTTTACAGGCAGAGGACAAGATCTTGTTGGCATCTCGCCAGCACTTAGAAAAAGACCACACTTGTTTACATTAGATAAAGCCATCTGGGAATTAGCTGGTGGGTTGAGGAAAGAAGAATTCTTTCATTTTCTTATAATTAGGCTTTTTGACAGATTGCACCTGACCAAACCCCTGTTTTGGCCTTTGGTGTTCAGCTCCATTATGCAGTTGATGAACCCCTCGGTTGCTTGTTGAGTGAAGTATTCATTAGCCCCCGTGTTTGGACGATATTATAACTTGCCAGACTTCTTTGATAAAAATAATAATCTCTCTAGCGAGAGATCCAACAATTTCACAACTTGAAGACCAAATATAACTATAAATTTGTTTTTCGATTCAACATAGATCTTCGACTAAACTCGCAAACATAAGTAAGAAATCTCAACATAATGAAGGACTAAATTATAATTGAATTAAAAACTCAAGGACTAAACAATAAACACCCGTCATTGTTCATTTGATAATGAATCACACAGGCATCACCTTTGTTTAATCTGAACTCACAACATAATAAGACATGCAAAATCTCCTTCTTAATGCATTTCTTTGATTCGGATTCAAGTCATTACAACTTGAACAGCATTTTGTCATTCAAATCTCAAATTAACAACGATTATTTCTTGGCAGTCAGATCGTCCTGATGGAGTTCTACTGCTTTTTAAGCAGTTCTTTTTCTGCTAGCTAGTGGCCAGGTGTAGCACTTCCATCCCTATAAAATAACATAGCTTTGTTTGCTTCGGCTTTAGTCCATGTAATGGCTCTTCCTGTCTGCCATGATGACGAATTTCATCGTCAACATTCACTGAGTTGTTCACTTCGAATCATTTGATCACTGGTGCTTGCATGTTTCTTGCTGGCACGCATATACTTGTAGTCACACTAAGAACTAAAAGGCTCTGATATAACCCCAGTTGTTGGCTCCAGTGGTAATTGGTATATTTATAAACTCCATTGTCGTTTCACATTTAAAAATTCAAAGTTAGATTATGAGTTCTGATTCAACAATTACTCGTAAAATTCAAATAGACTGTGTTGGTCAACTCAGTAACATGCTGATTTAAAACCTATAGTTCATGATAGGTTTTATATTGAATTAGGTTATGGATTGACTTAATTGACCGATAAATCATCCCACAACCCAATCAAAACTTAATTAAAATCTGATTTGATTTGATAAAAAATTCAACACAATATTTTAAAAATATTTATGAAAACAACACATTTTAAATTGATATACTCAATGTATAACTTGGATTTTAAACCATGTCATCTACATCTTATAACATTTCGCTGCACTAAAATTTGTCAAATATATTCCAAGCTTAATTGGCATAATTTATAAATAAAAACAAATATTTTAATAATTTATTTTAGAAGCGAGTTTAGTTAAGTGTGATGGACCAAAAAAAAAAGAAAGCAGCTTTAACAAAGAAGATGGATAGCATATTTATATAAATTACGATACATAACCTAAAAATTAATTAAAAATAATTATCGAGTATCAATTTTTGAAATAAATTTAAAAAATAAAAAAGCAACTCCATCCATGCCCAACAAACCATAAACAGAAACGCGTGAAATTAAGGAGGCATTGACCTCTTTGATCGAATTACACTTCTTAGTTAGGTAAGGAAGGAGAGGATGGAGAAATGCAGCTACCACACTTGTTCCATGCCCTTGACTAATCTCTCTTGATAGTGATTGATACGATTATTTTTTTTAAAAAAAAAATAAACAACAATTTCAGTACCCTTCTCGTTGTTCTTAGAGTTTTGCATAAACAGATTTAGAACAAATTGATTAGGTTGATTTAATATTAAAAAACAGTATAAAATCATGATATTATCATGATTTTACTCCAGATTTAAGATATTTGAATTAAGATACTTATAGGCATGGCATGAGATGGGAAGTTTCTCACCTTGCAATGAAATTAAAATGGATATTTATCAAAGTTCAATAGAATATTTATTTTTATGTTTTAAAATTATTTTTTTAAGTTAAATTATTTTTTTTATATTTTTAAATAAAAATATTTTTAAAATTAGCTAGCATCACGAGGTATCGCTGCTTACGGGTCAATGGCATCCTTGGCCAAGGAAGTGCCCCCAAGAAACCGTAGTAGTGGTTTGAAAAGATAGGTGCGATAATTAATGTGAAGATACTTAAAATTCTATATTTACAAGGCGGGCGTTGAAAGACTTTGCAGTCGGTTTCTATTAATTGCTGGGAGGCGCTACATGGCATGGCATGGCATGGCATGCTCTTCTATATTTAAGAGAGCACGAGCCTGGTGCTAGTCAAAGAAATATTGCCCTCGGCCTCGAGCACACGCCTACAAGAAGCTTCTTTGTTGATGTGCCAATAATTTGGGAGCCCTTTTTCATTTCTCCCTGCGTGTCATTGTTAGGACTGGTAGTTTACGAGAAATGTCTTTCTTCTTCTAGTACTTGATCATTCTAACGTGATGTGCCTGCGAATTAGCGTGGGGGGAATGGTTCAAGGATTTAGTCTTTCAGAGTGGTGGAGGAAGAGAGATTTACAATATAACTAGATAATTCAATGTAATTTAATTTTTTTTGACGGGTTCAAGTGAATTAAACATGAGGGGAAAAAGAGTCAATTAGGTCAGGGAGGGAATCAAGTCACTCAAGTTAGCCCGTCAAACTTGCAGTCCGGATCATGAGTCTGAGATAATCTCGTAAAAAATAAATTGAAAGAAACTATGAAGTTTAATCCCCAATAAATCTAATGTTGAATAATAAAATTAATATTAAAAAAAACATAGATTAATAGAGAGTTAAGAAAATTAAAGAAATTATTTTTTGTTATTTATAGAATAAGATTTAGATCTTTTTTATATAGGCTTGTTTTGTATATTTAATTTATATGATAAATGAATTATCCATTACTTTTTAGATATTTTTATTTATCAATGCACCTGAAATTTCATGGTATACAATACAAACATGTATACAATACAAACATTACCGCAAAAACTAAGAATATGATATGCAGCAAGTATTTAGCGACATACTATTAGTTATTCTCTTAATTCCACATAAAAAAAAGATATAGAGGAGAAGAAAAATTAAATTTATAATCCACTAAAAATAATGATAATATCTCCTTATAGACTTCCTCTTTTCTTGTGTATATTTCTCTTTTTTTAGTGGACACAAGAGAATAATTACTACAATATTACTAATTAATTCTCGAATACCATAAAGTTACTTGAAATAAGCTTATATGAGAGCTTTTGAGTTTTTCCCTTTCAAGGGTGAGGTCCAAATATATCCCACGCTAAGTTTTTGCATTACCAAGAGCTACCATCAAATCACAGCCCCTACAGGGGCTTAGAGGTTGAGACTTGGATTTGGTTGCTATGCAAGGTTTGTTTGTTTCGAGTAAAATAATTTTATGTGTAAAATGTTCTTCCATCAAAAGTTTTGCATGTAATATATTTTTTAATGTGTTGCTTGAAAAATATTTTCAAGTAAGATATTTTACAAGCAAATATTTGTCAATGATAATAATAATAGTAGTGAGATAATTATGGTTGTGGTTATGAAAGAAAAAATAATGGTGGTTGTGACATAACAATAACAATGATAAGATAATAGTAATGATGGAGAAGACAGTGAAAATGATGGAAGAGAAAGAAGAGATAGTGGTAATATGGCAGTGACATTGAAGGGGGAGATAGTTGAGGTAGTCATTGTGATTGTAGAGGAGGAGGTGGTGGTCTTAGTGGTGAGGTGACACTGATAGTAAAAAAGATGGTGGTGTCATAGAGCGATGATGGAGGAGAAGGTGGTTGTGGTCGTGGTGATACTAATGAAATAGACGATAATGACATGATGTCAAATGAAAACTAGGTGGCAGTGGTGGTGAGATGGATGTGATGAGTGAGATAGTTTGATGAAGATGATATTATAAGTGAATTATTGTTCGTGAAATATTTTATGGAATTTCATGAGTTAAAAATAATTTCCAACAAATTAATTAAGCTCGAAGATTAACTGTGAAATATTTTACATTGATCAATTTTCCTGTAAAATATTTAATGGGAAACAAACATAGAAAATCATTTTTTATAAAATATTTTTGAAGATAAAAATTGACCCATATTCGTAGTTATTAATATAGTTTTCATATGTGTTTGATAACGTGATACTTTTCAAAAACTTATTTAAATTGAGAATCTATTAAAATATTTTGTTATTTAATTTTTGATACCTTCGGATCAAAGATATTAATTTAATGTATAAAGTTGAAGCTATTATAATGCCAAAAAGGAGGGTGGTTGTAGTGGTAGTTAGAAATATGTTTAATTAAAATAGGTGCTAGTATAAGAATTACTAATTATATGAATTAAAAACTACAAGACTCCACGAATCCGACAGCTAGTTTCTGTTTCGCCGAACAAAAATGGTTGGATTTGTGGCCGAAAAATCAACCTGAATCTCAGAACCAGACGAGACTTGAAAGCAAATTCATCCATCATTTTAAGCAAAACTTGGTTAGGATCAAGATTAAGAAGCCCGTAAAAGGGGAAGGTTGGTGTCTGCTAGCTTCTTCTCCGGTGGGGCTGTGCATTTCTTTTTCTGATAGCTATATCCCATAACACGTCAAAACGTCTTATTACTTTAACTGCAATAGAGATTGACATTCCTAGGGTTCTAACAAGTCCCATCCACCAGAAAAGAAAACGAAATCTATAAAGCGTGACGGTTTCGGATTGCAACCGCTTTTGTTTTTTTTATTTTTATATATATATACATGTTTTATTTTAAAAAATATTAAATTATTTTTTAATTTTTATATGTTGGTATCAAATCTTTTTTAAAAAAATACTTTTAAAAAATATAATATATTACATCAACAAACACACCAAGGTGTGATTTTTAATTTAAACTACGATAACCTACCCTGAATAAGACTACAGAATTTTATTTTGTAGTATTATATGATTTTAATCCACTGTTAGTGGGTAGAGCAAGTCAACATCAGATCGATCGTAAGAACTACTGTTAGTGGGTATAGCAATTAACCTTGAATCATAAGTCAATTGCTGAGCATTTAAAATCAAAATCTGGATTAAAAGAATTCTCTGCAAATCTAATTGGATTAGAAGTGGTATATGGTTTATTTGTTTGATTAAATTTTTTTATCGTGTTTTTATGATTTAAATTAATGATCAGTGAAGACTTTATTGAAAATATTTAAGTAAATACACTTTATTTGTGTTAAATGATTTAATCATATATTTTTCTTTTAATGGGTTATGGAATTAATTTTTTATTTTCTTTTTATACATATATTTTTCTTTAAAATAAACTTGAAAAATAATTAACATGGTATCATTGACTACTTCCCGTGTACCATGAAATTCTACACACGAAATTTAATTTTAAAAAAAACATTTGGCCACAAAATGGACAAGATGTACTTTAGAAAAAGAAAAGGAAAAGGTCAACCATTCTTATTATTTCCCATTGACGTGGATCATGATTTTCTTGATTCAATTCACATGGAAAGGTCAGAAACTATAAATAAGACAATTAAATTTACACTCTTGTTCAAAAGTTCCAGGAACCAGAACTAAACTAACCAAACTCCACAATTAATTCCCAACTTCTCTAATTACCTCCTTAAACTTTAATTTAAAACGTGTTAAAATGTCATCCAACCACCATCTATATGTTCTTTCATTTATAATTTCATTTTTACTAGTTCCTGTGCTTAAGATGTCCTAATTCTATACTTTAATTTCTTTTTGAATAGATATTTCAAATTAGCGTCGCATATAAATTCAGATTTAATTCTCTGGCCAAGTCCTTGACAATTTCTTGGAGAAAACAAAAGGGTTATCGAAGTCATGGATGTACAAGCAACCTTATTGTTTTTTTAGAGCATTTATCTCTCACAAAAGAAAGGGTTAGACGAGATGATGAGCTTAAATTAAAGAAAGAAACTTTGTTTCTCGATGGTGACCGTCTCTGGAATGTTTTTTTAAAAATATTTTTTATTTAAAAATATATAAAAATAATTTTTTTATTTTTTATATTAAAATATTAAAAATAAAATCAATACGTTTCATAATATAGTTTTAAATGCGAATATAAATTGAAGTATATTTGACTAGACTAATCTTTCCATGCCTGGCTATTAAATTTTTCGTGTTCACACTTTCTTGTTTGACTGCAACTGAAGAAAATTTGGAGAAGAATTGTAATATTTGTTTTTGTGTTTTAAAAGTATTTTTAAAAAATATTTATTTATTTTAAATTAATAATTTTTAGTGTTTTTAGATCATCTTGATATATTAATATCAAAAATAATTTTTAAAAAATAAAAAAATATTTTTTTTAAATAAATTTTTAAAAATAATCCAATCACAATTTCAAACATATCTAGAGTTGAACAAAAACCGGCGGCTAGAGGAGGAGGGTGGTCTCCACGATCCAACGGTATAAGACAAGAAAAAAAGACATTGATAGTAACGAATCGTGTTGTGTTCTCTGAGAAATCGAACATCAAGAGATCGAAGAAGAAGGATTTTTTCCCTAGATCATATGACCCTGCTTTTTCTGACCGTTAATAAAGAAGATTTGGTCAGGACATTTAACTCTTTCGGCCCCACCAGATGATCGGCTGACACCACCGCCACCGGCCCTATATTAAAGAGTTGATTCTGTCCAAGTAATCGTAGTCTGTTAAAAGTAATTAATTAGTCCTTTTTTTTTTCCAATTTCATGCTCTTTCCATTATATCTTGTTTTTTCCTTCATTGGAAAAAAGAAAAGATAAATAGCTAAGAATGGGAGATTTTATTGGTAAAGAATAAAATTCTGGGAAAAAAACAATAAATTAATGTTGATCAAGGCATTGCTGAATTAATGTCAAAATTAGTTTTTAAAAAATAACTCTCAAAATTTGATGCATTAACACCTCATTTCTAGTGAGTTTATTAACAAGCTACAATGTATTTTCATACAAGAATAATAATTAAAAATATATCGAAATAATTTTTTAGATTTTTTTTGATATCTACATGTAAAAATTATTTAAAAATAAAAAAAGTATTAATTTAGTGCTCTGAAAAACAGGTCCAACTGCATAAGAAAATACACAATTAATTCTCTTGAGCTTCGCCGTTTCTTCTTCATCAACCTCTTCAACCACCTAGACCACCCACCCATTTGCTTGTCTTACGTAATTCTAGTGGGGAACATGAACATCACTCCCTCAATCACTAATATACTCCGTATTGCTTTGTCAACAAAGGATGCCATTCCCATTTTGTCTAAATTGTTTTTAAACCTCGTGTTGTGCACTTGTGCTAGGGACAGTGGTATTAAACAATAACAACAGGGGTTAAATGCTGTTATCTTTAATAAATTATTCTGGTATTAAATATATTAAATTAATTAAAAAATATTTAAAAAATAAATTTAATATCTTTTCCTATTAAAAAAATAGTTTGAAAAAGTACAAAAAATTGTGTTTAAGCACTGTCCTAATAACTCTAATTTATTTGACTATCATCTAGTGAGCGAGGGCTCTTAATAAGATTTTTTGTGAGTATGGTTATAATTGTTTTTTAAAATGTTTTTATTTAAAATTATGTTAAAATAATATTTTTTTATTTTTTAAAAATTATTTTTAATATCAATGCATTAAATAATCTAAAAACACCAAAAATATATTAATTTAAAATAAAATAAAATAAAATTTTTAAAAAAACATACAAACAAACAGGAGAATCTATCTCATTGTGTAGCTCAAGATCTAATAAAACTCTTAATAAATTAAAAAAACAAAAAGAACATACAGATGTATTAGTTTGATTGGCTATTATACCTTGTTCTTTTTTAAGTCAAGGCTTTCATCATCTAAAACTATCGAATTATCTTTTTTATCAATATTTATTTATTTAATGGCTAGAACAGACCATACGAAGAAAAAAAAAAGGGTCAAAACATGTGACCGGAATAAACTGGTCCGATTTTAAATTTTCAGGTACTTAGGTTTACATCTCATTAATGTCCGACGACTGTTTGCTTTAGGATTCAAATTTCAAGCAAAACACGTCACAATAAATATTTGTAACACAGTATTCCCTACTCTTAATTAATAAATATAGAGATAATTTAATTATTATATTCGAAAACTAATTTAAAAATACTTCATTCTATAAAACCAGAAGAAAAAAAAGTATTTTTTTTCAAACAATTTCTTTTATTGCTCAAGTGGCTCGATCCATTAAAATGTAGAAAAATAAATTCTCAAATTACACAAGAAAAAAATATTTTCGTTTATGGTAGCAATAAACATCAGTAATGTATGCAAAGAACCAAAAAGACTTTTGGTTTTTTCTATTTTTAATTTTCCTTTAGTATTTTTCCCTTCCTCCCATTATAATTTAACTTGTAAATCATGCTGACACAGAATTATATATATATAAAAACAGAGAATTTGGATGGGACAAAAACGTAATTCAGATATATCAGCATCAACACTATGGTCAAATCAAACGCGCGAAATAGTCATCACTCTTAACGGTTGTGATTGACTCTTCCGAAATCGGCAAGCTTCCACGACCGGTTCGCGCAAAACGAGGCCGCAGTAGACAGATGCGGCTTTACCGGTGCCCTAGTCTCACCAGAAAGTCCCAATTCAGGCGGCAATCCTCCCTTCTGGCTCCAACTCCGGTTAGGACTCGCCCTCACAAGAGGACTCAAGCAAAACGTCAATCCAGACACGTTCCTAGTGTGTCCCGCCTTCCCTCGCCGCATGGAAGCCTGCGAGACTGGTGTCTTCTTCCACCCTGGCGAAGACTCCGGCGAGAAGCCGCTCCCTGAAGGTGACCGATCGCAATTCTCACAATCCTCTTCGGAATCCGAGCCTCTCGCTGGCGACATTCCTCGATCTAACCTCTGTCGAGGCTTTCCACTAACCGAGCCGGAGTATCCCATGGATAATTGCGTTGATTGCTTTCTCCGACGACCGGAGAAGATTGTTGATAACCAAGAAGGGGAAGAAGACGATGATGCCTCTATGGAATCACGATAGCTAGTAGAGTGTGTACTGAACTTGTCGGATCTGGACCTGAATAGACTGGAGAAAAGCGAGAACTTTTTGTTTCGCTTCTTATACGCTGCGGTTGTTGTGGTGGTGTAGGTAGGGCCCACCTGAGGAGTGCTGTAGAAACGGAGGTTGTGGTGTTGGTTGTGGGCGTACCAGGAGGAGTGGTCGTCAGATTTACGGCGAGAAACGTAAGGAGAAACAGAGAGGGGAAATATCAGAGGAGGAGGAGGTTGTTGTTGATGATGTTGAGAATTAGAATCTGATTTACGGCTTTCGTCTATTACTGCGGCGGCGCGTGGGTTATGATGTGCCTTTGCTAATTGTGCTATCTGCTGCTGCTGCTGTATTTGAACCTGGGCGGCGATTAATGCAGACAAGCGTTCTCGGAGACAAGAAGCGCATACGCCCACGCTGCAGCTGAGGTCGCACGGGTGTTTATTGCACCTCATTTAGTAAAACCAACAACAACAAGAGTATACACACGTATTATAATCTGTTTTGCTTGTGAGTGAAGAATGTTCATGTAGTGGTGATGGTGGTGTGTGGTGGCATTTTGTCTTTGATGGGGTGGTTCAGGTGGTGTCTGTACTTTACAGATGGAGAGATCTGATGAGGAGCTCAAAGGGAAAGGCTTTGTCTTGTTGTCAGAGAATAGAGAGAGAGGGATGAGTTTTTATAGTTGGTGTAGAGGAAGCAGACCAACTATAAGGATTGAGGTGGGAGTTTTCAGGCAAATATAAGAGATAGTGAGAGTATTTGTGGGTTTAACGTTTGTTTGGGATTGAGGTGATAGTGAGAGTATTTGGGTATTTGTGAGTTTTCAGACCAACTATAGTTGGTTTAAGCGTTCGTTTCCAATTTAAAATATTTTTTTAATTTAAAATTGATTTTTTTTTGGTAGTTTCAAATTATTTTGATAGCTATATTAAAAATAATTTAAAATAAAAAATAATATTATTTTAATATATTTTTGAATAAAAATCACTTTAAAAAATAATCACCATTCCATTTTCAAATATCTTATAAAATATTTTAAGATATAATTTAAAATTAGGCTTCACGGTAACATTTTTAGACTATAATATAATACAATTCCATTTGATTATGGTCTAGAAATAGAAAAAATAGATATGAAGATATGTTTTTGTGCTTTTAAAAAAATATATTTTTATCACATTAATTAAATACATTTATATCCTGTCTATACTTTTATTCTTTTATTCTAATCTTTTATTTTGAAATATTAATCCAATACAGCTCAAAAACTTTATTTTGTAAAGGTTCATGGGTGAATGATGAAAATTTTTTATAATATATATGAAATAACTACTAATAATCTATTAATTACTTCTCGTATCTTATAAATAGACACAGAAAATAGAGGAAATAAAGTTTATAATCCATAAAAAATAATAAAAATATCTACACCTAGTATTTTTTTTTTTACCTATATATGTTTATTTATGTGAGATATACTACATGAAGTAGCTAATATAGTAACATTAGCTACACCATAAACAGCATGAAATTTCTATAAACAGTGTGGTTACCACAACTTGGCAAATTGCAAAAAACAAATACAAGGTGCAAGATAAACATGCTATAAATGAAATAATTATTTAAAGGGGTTAGATTTTGAATTTAGGTTTTTAACGTACTGGGTTGTAACGGTGAAACTTGGCAAATTGCAAACAATACAAGGTGCGGAATAAATCAACAAGAGTAGGAAAAACATCATACACCCAAACATATTTTACAATTTAACGCTACAATATATATATATTTTTCCTCTTTCAAGAAAAAACCGAAGGCTTGCAAAATGACTTTAATAACCTTCAAGCCAGAAAAAATAATGTTGTTGACCAAGATATTTAGATATTTTGGTTCTTTAAAATACAATAAAAGGATATCTTTACTCTTATAATAAGGAAAGAATAAGCCAACAGTCCGAAATTCCAAGAAAAAACTAAAGGCTTACAAGCTGGAACAATACAGTATTTTCTTGTAGCTCACCAGTCATTACAAATTTAAGTAGGGGTATACATGGCTTTTTCCTATTTTGAGTACAGAAAAATGATTTTAATAACCTCCAAGCTACAAAAAGTAATGTTGGTGATAAAAGGTACCTGCGTGTTTCGGTGTTTTCAAATACAATAAAACGACATCTTTACTTTTAGAGTCAGGAAAAAATAACTCAATAGTCCAACGGTCTTTTGGTTTTTTCACACAATTTTCTTGTTAATTTTAAAATCACGAAGGACAATTTGATTTTTTAAAGATGATTAATTAATATTTAAATTTAAAAAATTGTTGGTTTTTGTTATAATGATTGTCTTTTCACTGTAGTGTTTAAAATGTCATCACTTTTTTTTTTTAGTGCATTGCGTATTGATAGTAATCGATCGGTTTGTTATTTATTAAACTTTGTTTTTATTTCTTTTCCCATTTAAATTAGAGATCTATTTTATTTTTTTTTGTTGATATCTCAACTTTAATCTTTATTTTTCTATTTTTTTTCTTTTGCACTCTTGTAAAAGTTTTATATGTTTTTAATTTAATCATTTAATTTCAAACCGACATGTATTATTTTTTAATTTTTATTTTTTTTCTTTAGCTTTTTAATAAAAGTTTTATTGTTTTCAATCTCGTCATTTAATCCAGGTTTATGGTATATTATTTTTCTCGAGTTGATTCTCATTTTCTCTCTCTCTTATAGTTGTTTTATTTTTTAAGTTAACCCTCTTGTAAAAAAAATATGTGATTGCCCTCTAATTTTTTTTTTTCAATGTGCACCCTTGTTCTTTTAATTAAAATTTTTTATTTTAGACAATTTTTTTTATTTTTTTTGAGATTGTTCTTTGTGCTTTTTTTCACATTTATTTTTTAATAAGATTAGATATCATAACTATGATTATCTCTGGATCAAATATTAATTAATTTAATTAAATAGATGTATAAAAATTTCGATTCATAATTAGAATTTTTTATATAAAAAATATAATTGAAAAGCTTATATATTCTTTTTTTATTTTAAAAAGTATTTACCTGGAGCGCTTTAGCATAGCTAATATGCTATAAATGAAATAATTATTTAAAGGGACTGGATTGTGTCTAGGTTTTTAACTATGTTGACTTTTCTGGGTGTTGTTTTCGTGGTCAGCACAGCCGATTGAGATTTGTTGCCGTATTTAATTAAAATCCATCCACTCAAATAAAAGGAGTAAAGATCTTGAAAAAAAAGCTTACCGTCTTTTACCTTTTACATTTAATGATTGGGTTGCGTGGTCAATGGGGAACGTACGAATTCCTCAATACGGTGGCGCGTTTGTAATTAGGTGGTACGCACGGTTCCGGTGGCGCGTGCTTGAAATAAATTAGTTAACTGGGACAAAATGAGGTGTCTTCTCATGTGGGCACGACCCAGCAGAGCAAATCATATAAGGCTTATAATATCACACGACTGCTTGTCAGTTTGTGAAGACATGCACGCGCTACTGAAAAGCGTCGGAGAGAACTTTTCCTTTCCATGCGTGCCTTAATTTTGTGGTCTCTCCGATTTTGAGTGGCAAACAGGCTTTTGATAATGGGCTTGGCGTGAGCTTTGAGCTTTTTTTTTTTTTTTTTGCGGTGGGTGTTTTGGCAACCAAACCCCTGCCCCAAAGTTGACTTGACCCAAAGAAATTGTCAAAGAGCATGTCGCTAGCAATCTGCATTGGTGGTAATAACATAGCCAAGTATCTTGTTGACCCAAGCCAGACACTGCAGCTTCTGAACAGTAAAAGCTGCTTTGGGTCCAAGCCAGCTGCTGTTGGGTGGACAAATGACAGCTTCAACCTTGGATAAAACTCTTTGCTTTCAGGGGAAAAAGAATTGCAAAGATACCACAACGTCACCACTATTCAAATCTCTGATTATAAAAAAATAAAACTATGTATTTGAAGAATTTAATTTAATCTTATAATAAAAAAAAGGACTCGAGGATACTATCTCGTCATCAAACTAAAATATATATATATATAAGGGAGAGAAGAAACTCTTTTTAACTCTACTGGATTCGATCGAAATAATATCTGATAAATAAAATTAAGTGTCAGGGATGATTGATTTTATTTGTTGTATTAAGATATATAATATAACTCTATATGTCTATCTTGCTACACGGATGAGAATTATAATAATTTGATGGCTTGCCTGAAAAAGAATTTGGATTACTGAGTTGTCATGTTAATTTATATTTCTGGAGAAATTCAAATATATTATTTAAAAAAAATATATAATGCTGTGTCAATTTTGTTTTTTAAAAAAATTCTTGGTTCTAATACAATCAAGCTTGAACCAGATTAAACTATCAAATCATTATATTCACGTCGAGTCGATGCTAAAATTGGTTGTATAGAGCCTGACCGAGTTGTTAGGTCAATATATACTACCGTGTAAACTCGTGTCTATCATTTTTATCTAAGACGAAATTGTTTTATTTTTTTATTCCTTGATTTTGACTCGATTAGGTTTGGAATGGGTCAACCTCAAAAATGGTTTAAATTAAGACTTTACCCGAGTTGAACTCAAAATTATGATTTTCTGGATTAACTTCTCATGTTATACCGATTTTAATAATTATGTTGGGAACAAACTATTTTTTTTAAAAAAATATCTCGATAAAACTAATATGGTGTTTGAGAGTATGGTAAAAAATAATTTTCAAAATAATTTTTCTTATAATTACATTAAAATAATTTTTTATTTTTAAAATTTTATTTTTAATATTAGAACATTAAAATGATATAAATAAATAAGATAAATAATTTTTTAACCAGCTTTTATTAAGGCACAATACAAAATGGGGGGTGGGGTTAAAACTACTTGCTTGACACGCGAGTCGCGAAGACCATATCTTCCAGGCAATGATGATCCACGAAGTGTAGGATAAATCAATGCGCCAGTGGCTAAGGTCTCTTTAATAATTTGAGAGTCATTTTCGTGCAGGTTTAAGTGTATAATCTCTGCTTTATCCAACAACCGAAATTATTGACTCTTATGGCCTTGTCCTGGCTTCGTCGTGTCTGTGGCATTTCTGTCCTGGAAGATGAATGATCATTACAGGATGCAAGTGCAGGGCACAGTGATATGCTTTTTGCTCGTGCACGCAAGTTTTATTATCTCTTTTGACAAGTTCCAAACCCAGCTACCCAGCACCCTTTATTATTATCGTGCCCTGCATCATGGCAAATATCAAGGGTTTGTTCGTTTTGTGCTTCAGCTTTTGTGTTTGTTGTGGGGTATGACTCTCCACAGCAAGAAAAATACAAGAGCAAAAACAACAAATTCTTGCTGTGTTTTTTGTTTTTAGTAATGATTCCCACTGCTAAAACTAAAAGAACTAGGGAAAACAAACACACATTGTTAGCTTCATTCTAAATGCTTTTTACGGCAAACTAGTTTAACTTATCTAGATTTTATTTATTTTCATAATCAAACCATTCTTTTTATTAGTATTATTATTATTAACGTGAGTGTTCGGATTAATTTGCGCGTATTTTGACTAATCCTACGAGTCCTAAAGTTAACGACTATATAAGCTTTCAGTGACTCTGAGATTTGTGGGACTCAAACCGGTAATCTCTAAGGAGTAAATCTAGAGTCTGACCAATTGAACTACACAATTCATAATAGTATTTAAACCATTCTTGATTTGTTATGATGCGGCATGTTTTTTTCTAATCTATTATTTTAACAAGCATTTTAATGCAAATTGAAGGAAGTTCGAACTCTAATTAGATTTACTTTTAAGAATAAATTTAAAAATCAATATAAGATATAATGATAAATCGAATAATAATCTCATTTCCGGAGATAAATTAAAATCAATTAGAATTGTAATGATATATTGAAAATTAAACAGAAAAAAAACATGAAGATAATTTGAGAGTATTTGAAATTATAGTAAAAGTTCTTTTCAAAATAGTTTTTTGTTTAAAATATATTAAAAAATTTTATTTTAGATTTTTTTATTTTTAATATCACTACATTAAAACTATAAAAATAAACACTAAAAAATAATTAATTTAATATTTTTTTAAAAATAAAAATACATCTAAAAACAAAATATCATGCTTCGTTTAATGCTGCAATGCACACGTTGGGATTTTGGCGCCATAGATCCTTGTGGAATACGCACTATATCCCCTGGTGGAGATAGCAGATCAGTGGAACTAGCAAGGTGTACTGCATTATATATAAGATCCTAGCTGTTTCGACCCTCTCGTCTGTGATTGATCCTAGCAGTGTACGGTGTACCAAATTCGAATGCATGGCCCAGTATGGAACCAATAATTTGAAAATTTGAATATATATCCAAATCAACACATTTAAAAAAAAAAAATTGTATAATCGTTTGGGAAACACCGCTTGGGGGTGAAGACTGAGTCAAAGGAGTGCCCAAGAAAGATGAATGGGTAAAGGTAGGAAGGAAATGCGGAGGTCCATCAACAGGCTTTCCATAAAAATTGAGTTTTTTTTTAAAAAAAATTATTATTTTTATATGTTTTTTATCGTTTTGATGCACTGTTTTTAAAATTAATTTTTTAAAAATAAAAAATATTATTTTAATACATTTCAGCACGAAAAATACTTTAAAAAACAACTACAACCATACTCTCAAACATAGTTTCAACATGCGATTGCTCATTTTGATAATTGAGCTATCTATAGAAGTTAAACCCGACTTATTTATGCAGGTTGATCTAAGAAATTCAAAATCCAAAACATAATATAAATAGTTAAATATAGTTATTAAATCAGATTTATTCGGTGTACATTACCATAGAAAACTCATGATCGGAGAATATGATATAAAATCAGGTTTTTAATTTAATCTAATAAAATTTTAATCATATAAAAATCCGTTAATCCAATTAAATCTAATTATGTCAGCATCAAAAGAAATTTACGAAATAACATGGTTTTAAGAAAAATAATTAACCCAATAACCTCGTGTTAGCCTGTAATAATTCTAACAACAACGATACCAACAGACCCCGCCCATAATATTCTATGACGAGAGTTTGAAAATAATCGAAGAGCTATGTTTCACTAATGATTTTAAATCTGTAGCGTGGCTATTTAATCTTGATTTATTATGAGCTGGTGGGTAGATAATATTTGACTGTTTAATGAAAAATAAAATAAAAATACATAACACAGCTAACTTTCTTATTTTTTATTTATTTTTCCGAAGTTGGGTTGATCCATTCCAACAAAATAAATAAATGGGACGGTTAATTAAACAACTTCTACGTTCGAAGCGACTAGCATTCTAACAAATGAGTAATACATATTTAATGATTTTTATTATTCAAAAAGCATAACCACGCATGTTCTGTGCATGAAAACTCCAAGCAGAGAATAAGCAAGCTGGACTCAATGGGCGTCAACTGGCAATTAATTAAAGAAGAGAAACAACCATATAATAGGTGAACTGTTGTAAGAGTTTGGAATCAGAAAATTTATTTTTTATGTGATTTTAAATTCGAGTCACGTGATTGTTAATATGATAGTTACCTGAGACTTACATGGTCGTTAACTTCAAGACCTGTCGGATTAGTCAAAGTACACGTAAACTGACTCGAACACCCATGTTAATAAAAAAAATAGAGAAACTAGATATATATATTAATTATAACCAATTATAATTTTTATATTTGAAATACATATAAAAATAAAATGAATTAACAATCTTCAATATCTTGCTCTTCAAACCAATCATTGATAAAATAAAATAAGCACAGTTATATCTTTACTAGAGAAGGGCTAATATCGATTACCCGCTATCCATTAATAATTTCATCCATGTAAAATTATTCTTCCTCCAATTCCTTATCTGCATATTGTACCCGTCTTAATATACCTTGAGAATAGTATATTTACCGGGCTCAACGGGTTAATATTAATTTTTTTAAATATAAAAAAAATATTAAGTATAAAAAATGTTTTAAATTTTTTGAATTTAACGGTCATGCTAGATCCAAGCCTAAATCTGATAGTCATACTAGATTCAAAGTACTTGTCAAACCTAGACAAATAATAAATAAATAAAAAATAATTGTGTATTTTAGTTGTCATGAAAAAAAGAAAAAGAAAAAAAAAAACATAAACAATCGATCACCAATAGCAATCCAACTATGATATATCTACACGCGTCTTTGCGCATCTATCTAGAAGGCGGATGGTCAGAATTTGATCACCAGGAGATGCCTCATGTGTCTTTTTAATGGCGTGGGTGCCGCGCACTCATTGGAACGTATGATACACGCATCAACAACTTTTCAAATAAAAAATAAAAAAAAAATGTGAAAATTTCATTGTGGTAAATTTTGTGCACTAAAACACCCTTCATAATTCTCTTAATTATATATTATACACATATAAATTTTATTGTTGCAATCCACAAATATCTATATCTACAATTACAGTAAAATTCTCAAACCATTTAACTTTTAAAAAATAATATTTAGTGCACTCACAAACATATTATCAATATTTTTCTTTCCAGTATTCATGTAACTTTTTGAAACAAGTCCACCTCTACTCATCTAACACCAAGGGAGAAAATATCCACTCTAGCGCGTCGGTGGCATTATTTCTCAGGACCCTTTTGGTAAGATAAATTACAATCACAGTGGTATCATCATGAAAATGCCACCGCATTCCCTTTTTAATTTTCTTTTCGTCATTATATGTATCTCATCTCTCTTTTCCCTGCAGCCCAGCCTCCTAAATAGCAACTCTCAGAAGTCAGAACCGCCCAAGGAACTGTCAAGTACAAGCAACTCCATCCAATTAAACATCGTTTGCTTAGGGCATTTTTTAAATATTATTTTTAATGTTAATTTAAGGAGGAATTATGGTAGCAAATCAATGATCTCTCACATGTTTACTTTTGATATTTTTTTAGCAATTAAATTCTATTTTGAATTCAAACCAACACCCTTAAAATAAATTCAAACTAAAATATTAATTTAACCATCTTTATATATTTTTTTTATTCTGAAACAATAGCTAATCATGATGTAATTAATTGTATGATTAGAAAAACAGGACTACTTGCTTATATAATTTAACTAGTATTTATTATAAACAATGGGAATGGCTGAAATTATAGACTATGATTATCTCAATGAATGCTCAAGTCACAATGATTGCGGCTGGTTTTTAGATGAAACCAGTCAAGCCATTAAAAGTCACAACCCAAAAACTTCGAAAAAAGTAATTAATTAAACATTTTCTTGAGCATTATCCATCAAGACTCGAAGGTAAGCAATTAATTAATTAATTGATTATCCTAATCATGAAGTCATTCACATCCTGTCGTGGCATCTATATGTTTTCTTACACTTTATTCAGCAAAGGTCGCATGTTAATTATGCTGTCCTGCCTTAGAAAATGCCGATGATTAGTCAGTTGATTACGTGCTTAATTATTAGCTCTTTCCGTCTAGTGGTTTAAAGGGAACGGTCGAGGTACTATCATCATTGACATAAAGTGACGGTTGCAGCAGGTGTGATTAAGATTAATAATAGGTGTTCAAAGGAATTTTTGTTTAAAAATATATTAAAATAATATTTTTTTATTTTTAAAAAATTATTTTTAATATCACTGCATCAAAACAATTAAAAATATAAAATAAAATTTAATACAATATAATTTATATTTTTAATTTATACCATATTTCCAAACATATCCCAGCAAACAACCTAGTTTACTGGCTGTGGGTGTGGCTCCGCTGCTGCAGGTAGAACCATCAAGGTCAAAGATTACATGCTGCGTTCCATTATTATTGGAGATAGCAAGAAATGTTGTATGCCTTGACAACTTTTACAGTCAGGCATGTTATTCTTTTTTTATATAAATAAATATGTAAACTCTCAAAGTTAATCATTTTAATGCTGACGTGACAAATGATGTCACCGATGAAAAAAGTAGGAAAAAAAACAAGGAGAAAGAGGGGACATTTCGATTTCATGGTTAGTTTAGGCTAGTTGATTTTTGATTATTTCTTATATATCCTGTGAAAAAATCAAGTGGAAAAAAAAAAAGAACAAGGGGGAGCTCTTCTAAATTCTAGTTAGATTATTTAATTAATTGTTTTTTATATGAAAGGTAAATAAATATTTTTAAAAATGTTTTCTTTGTCACCAACACCACATCATCAATCACTTGTCACATTATCATTTAAATACATGTCACACATATCACCTCGACGCTATAATAACACCCGCAACAATTATTATTATTATTATTATTATTATTATAATTGCTATTGTTATTGTTATTATTATGGTCGGTAGAATGAACAAGTGATGAAAGGAAAACAGTACATGAGAATGCTACTGAAATTATATTTCATGAAAATTTGAATTTTTTATATTTTTAAATTGTTTTTATATGCTGATTTCAAAAATAATATTTAAAAAATAAAAAAAATTATTTTAATGTACTTTCGAGTAAAAAATATTTTAAACCGTAATTATTACTACACTTTCAAACATCCCGAAATAATCTCATTTCAAATTTGACAAAAATATCTGTCGAGTATAAAAATCAAAATAAATCTCTTTCTTTGCTTTTCAATCATCTCTATTCCCTGCACGGGAAGCTCCTGGGCTGTATAATGTAAATCAATGTTGGACCTAGTCCATTTTTTTACATTAGTTTTGAGGCCCAATATTTCCCACGGTGGGCTTACGTTTCGAGGACTCTGTAGTCTATATGATTTCCATGGTCAACATTATGTGTTGTGGTGTTATCGACCAACCCGGCCCCAAACCTAAATTTCCTAACAATTATCCTCTGAGGTGGCAAATGGGTGGGGCAGGGGTTGGGTCAAAACGGGTGTGAATTGTGTTTTACCCATGATTCATTTATCATCTATTCATTTTTTAAATGGATAATCATACTCACTTAAATCCACTCAAGTCTTATATTATCCCCGTCGATCCATTTAAATTATTGGACTAGTTTTGATCAACTTGATATTTAGAGATGCAATTGAAAAAAAAAATTATATCAATAACTAAATTATAATTTGAAAAATTACAAGGACTATAAACCTTTCTAATAAGGATTGACTTGTCAGAAATAAAATTTCAGGAGTAAAATAAAAAAATTTATAGGACTAAAATGAATATTCTCAAAATTTCCAGGTTTGAAAGAAGGAAAATTACAATTGAGAAAGGACAAGGGAGATATTTCTGGTCCTCCCCTTGCATCCTCAAGTTCTTATTTGTAATGCAAGACAAATAGAACACTCTATCATCCACTCCTCGTCCCTCTTGATAGATACACCTAACCAGAACAGTTCAATATTTAAAGTTTGTTTTTTAAAGTAATTTTTAATTAAAAATATATTAAAATAATATATATTTTTTATTTTTAATATTAACATATTAAAATAATTCAAAAAAATAAAAAAATAATATAGTTAAACTGCAATACCAAATATTATATTAAACCAGTTTAAAAATATATTTTCATAGAAAATTTATTTTTAATATTTATATATATCAAAACAATTAATATATATAAAAATACCACTTGCTACATGAAGCCTAAGCCATGTTTGCACAAGTGGACTGTACATGGGATAAAAAACAAGTCTTCAAGTTAAATGCTCTATGGGAAGCCTTTTGAATGAACGTCGTTTGTTGATGATTGATGGTCGTCCATTCTAGCCTTTACGACATCGTTTTCAGTCTTTGGTCTTTTAGCTCGGGCCACGGGGCATTGCACGTCCCTCTCCCTTAATTGGATCTGAGCACCTTCCCCCACCCTTTCCCACGAAAAAAAAAGAAGCAGCAAAAAGACTTTCTATCAATTTCTTTTTTATTGACCTGACAAAAAAATCTATACGGTGTATGACCTGGTTCAGTGACCGACTTATTAGGTGTTGTTTGGTTACTTTACATGTTATTTATTCAATTATTTTATCTTAAATGAGATCGTTTTATTTTTAAAATATTTTTAGAAGGTGATCCAATCATGTCTTACTCAAGTTAATTGAGTCAACTATGTTACAGTTTAACTTATCTCATTATTGATGGAGTTAATATTTAAATATATAATTTTTATTTAATTTTATTCTTAGTTTTTGAATCGATTGTTTTTTATAAATATATATAATAAACAAGATCACGTAAATTAATTCTGATATAATTTAATTTAAAAGATATAATAATTAAATAATTAAATTAGGATTTTTCAAGATTAAATAATTATATCAAAATTTATGACAATGTAAAATTTTATTTATTACAATTTAAAT
This sequence comes from Populus x sibirica, assembly GCA_019202695.1. Classification (NCBI taxonomy): domain Eukaryota; kingdom Viridiplantae; phylum Streptophyta; class Magnoliopsida; order Malpighiales; family Salicaceae; genus Populus; species Populus x sibirica. The sequence goes on from JAGMVL010000227.1 coordinate 110,749, forward strand.
ATTATTTTGTCATGTACAATTTTTTTTAATCCAAACCCGAAAACAATAAGTAAACTAACAATAAGTAAACTAGTTTAAATAAAAAAAAGGAAATAAGTCTCTTCAAGAATGACATCTCCTTAAAACTACTCCTATCAACAAATACATATAAAAATAACGATAAAAATAAAATGACAGGTAAACATTTTGAGTCCAGCGACAAATTAGTTAAGCATTAAAGAGAGTAAAAGAGGGGGCGGGTTCCTCTGACTTTTCAATCTCCCCCCCTAAAAAAGAAATCTTCCTCCTTCGCTTTCTCTCTCAGCCACTCACTTGCCACTCCACTACCGTGTTTCTTTGCCGTGTCACTATTGTTTTTCTCTGTTCGCTGATCGTCAATCTTCACAAAGGAAGGATGCCAAATTTTTCCAATCAGATCAGAGCGTCTTCGTCTCTGATCAAACGGCTCAAACAAAGAATGACGAATCCGGCGGCCCTGATGCAGGCTACTAGACATTTCACTACATTGGAGGGCCACCGTCCTACCATTGTTCACAAACGGAGCCTTGATATTCTTCACGATCCCTGGTTCAACAAGGTATTATCATTAATAATTCAATAATTATTTTTCACTCTTCCTTCCTTTCTAATCTCAATTTTGGTAACCTTTTTTATTTTAATTTTATGAAGGGGACGGCGTTTTCTATGACAGAACGCGACCGTCTCGATCTACGGGGACTTCTCCCTCCCAATGTTATGACTTCTGAACAGCAAATTCAACGCTTCGGTATGTTTTCTTTTCTAATTTTGAGCTGATCTGAGTATTTTTTTTTATTTGAAGCAGAATATTAAGTGAATACTTCTTTTGATAAATGACAGCGGCTGACCTGAAGAGGCTTGAAGTGCAGGCAAGAGACGGACCATCTGATCCATATGCGCTGGCTAAGTGGCGGATACTTAATCGATTACATGATAGGAATGAGACTATGTACTACCAGGTGATTTACTCTTTTTTTTTTCCTTCTAATTTTACATTTGAGTTATTTTAATTAAGTTTTTTGAGTTTTTTTTTTAATAAATAAAATGTTTAGGAGTGATTGGTATTTTATACACTTTTGATTTGGCACTGCTTATCGTGGATTGAATTTCTTCTGCTTTAGCTCATTTATCTGCTTCATGCTTTGGACTCTGAATTCTCAGTAGCTATGAATGTTCAATGTTTCAGTTCCATTTCATGCTCTTTGTTCCTATGTCGAAACCTGACTTCTGGCCATGACACACCGATTACGAGTTATACCAGCAGCAGAATTTTGTGACAACGTCTGTTTTTGTGGTTGCTGGTTGATGACTAGCCATAAAACCTGTTAACAATGCTTGTTAGAGAAAAAAAGAGAAAGATTTATTGTAAAAGGTTGGATGTGCACATAGATGTTTTCATTTTGCTAAAACTCTGGGGGGAAATCCCTTCTGCTTATGCAAAAGTCCCCCCTGCTCTTCATCTTTGTATTCTCTCTCTTTCATTGTCATTCCCCTGGCAACTGGTTTGCACACAGTGAGACATCCCATCCCAATACGATGTTAGTTGGTTGACAGCCTTGGTTTAAGAGGTGTCTGTTTGTTTGTTGAATATCAATTGGTCTTCCTCTCCATCATCCATGTAATTAGCTAGGGATTCTACTAGAAATCATTTCTCTGCTGTGCTCTATCAGATACTCTAATTTTTCGTGTATTCCTTTTGCAATTCATCAGAGGATGAAGGCTGAAATATAGCTTGTACATCACACTGTTTTGGGCAGCCAATCACATTATGCACCCTAACCTCTTAGGCTTCTTTATTCTGTCCATGATATACCAGGTTATAATACTATTTCTGAATTTGACAGGTTCTAATTGCCAATATTGAGGAATATGCACCCATAGTTTATACCCCAACTGTTGGTCTTGTTTGCCAAAATTACAGTGGTTTGTTTAGAAGACCAAGGGGAATGTATTTCAGTGCTGAAGACCGTGGAGAAATGATGTCCATGGTGTATAACTGGCCAGCTGAGCAGGTATCTTGCTTTTATCAGTTATGCATTTAACAATGGACTTCTTTGTGTCTTCAATTATTATTCCATTGGGATGATGAGAGCAAGGAGGGGTAGAGGGAATATAAACAGAAAAGAAGATGGAAGGGTTGTGTTATAACCACATGATTGTCATGCCAGGGCCATCAGGATGGCTTGATGAAGTATACGCAGGACCTTAGACTTTAGAACATCAATTGCAGATTTTATTTACTCTTCTTTTTGTTCTCAATGACTACAGGTTGACATGATTGTTGTTACGGATGGAAGCAGGATATTGGGTCTTGGAGATCTTGGAGTTCAGGGAATTGGTATTGCTATTGGGAAGCTAGATTTGTATGTTGCTGCTGCTGGGATAAATCCTCAAAGGGTATATTCTTGTTTGCATGTCTCTATTGAATAAACATTTTTTACCTGTTTGTATGATAAATGTTCCGGAAAAGCAGTAAATATGTTTCATCCATATATCATCTGTGTTCCCAATACCAAACTGACAATCTTTTGATCATGCCCGCCATCTAATAAACCGTCTTTACACCCGAGTCTGGAACAGAAAATTCTTGGACATAGCTATTAAAGTATAGATGGAACTTGTATGAGATAGCAAATCTTTAACCTGAAGTTGTGCCAAACATGCAGTGTCAATTCTTCAATTTCTAGTAATTATCCATTATCAGGAATAAATAATGTTGAAAATGTGACACAAAGCATTAACACTGTAGTTAATGTGTATTACTACCTTGTGGCATCTTAATTCATATGATGCTGTATTTAATTTCTGTAGGACCTAATATTATATTCACTGAGATGATTTGTTTGCATTTTTTTCCTTTCCTTCGATTTTTTTTTGAACATTTTCCTTCTCCTTGTAAATGCTTATTTTGATTGTATTTAATTTCTGTAGGACCTAATATTATATTCCTTGTTTGCATTGTATGCTTCTACCTTGATTACAACTTAAAATTTATGAAATTTTAGAGCAAGTGTGTCTTCTAGTTAATTGTATATTGCTGGATTCTTTTCTTGCAGATTCATGAAGTCTTCTAATGAATTCTTGATGTGTATAATTACTCCAGTCAATTTTTTGTTTAACTATTTTTAGATTCTGCCATGCTTAATTTCTTCTTTAACCTCTTACCGTAGTGAAGTAGGCTATTTTTTTTATAGAACTTTACTGTTGTTTTCTTGCCTGTACTAGGTGCTTCCTGTCATGATTGATGTTGGAACTAACAATGAGAAGTTACTCAAAGATCCCTTGTGTAAGTGTCTCTCTACTTGATCATTTTGAAGATCTTTTAGGACATCACAAGAAATAGCATCTTTATTTATAATAGAGCTGTTCACCTATTGTGACATTGTCCAACGTCGTATAGTCATCACAGTTATTAGTATTTGTTAGATATGTTTAATTTGTCTCAATGACAAGGGACACTTTGTGCTATTCTTTGCCAATAGATTTGGGATTACAAGAAAACCGTCTAGATGGTGATGAGTATATTGCAGTCATTGATGAATTCATGGAGGCAGTGTTTACTCGCTGGCCACATGTGATCGTGCAGGTAGCTTCAATTTTTATGTATAGTCTAGTCAGACATTGTTAGACAACGCCCCCCCCACCCCCCCTCTCTCCCTCCTATTTTTCACTATTTTTGGGAGTTACTAATGCCCTATGTTTATTCAGTTTGAAGATTTCCAAAGTAAGTGGGCATTCAAGTTGTTGCAGCGATATAGGAATACCTACAGAATGTTCAACGATGATGTCCAGGTAATTAAGTATCTGTATTTAATAACTTAGCACCTTATTATTCTCCTGAAGTGTATTACAGTGGGTATTGTCAATGTACAGTCACTTTGCAACACTACTTGTTTGGCTGGTATTTGCTAATATAGTAAGTAAATATGATTACTTTGCTGCATTGTAACCTCCAGTCTATAAGAAGGCCTTAAATAGTTATTAAGTGAGAATGTTTTAGGTTTATGGTAATTTCGTAGTAAGAAATAGATGGAATAGAATGAGCACAGGACTTGATGAAAGGCACATATGCAAAACAGAAGGAACACAACGTAGGTCCTGCATTTCAAACCAAAGAGCCTATTTTCCCTCTTCAGCCAGAAAATCGAGTTTGAAAAACCAAAGGCGTATAGGAAATAATCATAATCCCCAAAGTTTTCATTCCCTTAATGAACAATTTGCATGACACTAGACATGGAAGTGGATTATTACCAAGGTAATTGTCATATCAGTTTGTAAAAAGTTAATTTTTTAGAGTGTTTGGCAAGGAGCTTAGAAGAGAATTAAGTTAATTGTTATTTGATGTGAAGTTAAAGAAAATGTCAAAAAACGTGCATTAGTGGAGCCCGATAGTAAGATGCAAGTAAAATTGTGAAAAAATGGGTTACAAGCTTGAGGAAGAGAGAACAGGAAAAATCACACACACACACACACACACACACACACACATTCTTTTCCCTCAGAATTCCTTACCATCCTGCCCCTTGCACAAGGCTTTTGGGTTTAACTGTTAATTCCCTTAAAAATCCCCTCCCTAGAACGTAACTGAACTATGGAAAAATTATAGCGGCACACATTCCCTTCTTTTACCTTCATGACAAACCCTTATAAAGAGTGGTAATGAGTTTTTTGATTTGGGCCCCACTTGCAGTAAGATATATGTTATATGGTTGTGATGATTTTCCAATGAGTTGACTAGACTAAGCCCAGTGAAAGAACATGTCTGTTCTACCATATATAAGATTTGAGTGCTTGTTTCCTTGTCTGTATCATACTTATTCAATGCATGGATTGACCTTTTTTGACTTTATTTTGTCACCACTGCTTGAAAACTTGCCCATTAGCTTCTGTGGATTTTTTATTCTGTTGATAGAATTGTCATGAGTGAATTAATGAATCAAATGCTGTCTTCTATGAGTATGCAAATTTCATAGCTTCAACATTTCAATATTTAATCTGCTTGCATGATTTGATGCCACTCCATGGCACAGGGAACGGCAGGTGTTGCTATAGCTGGTCTTTTAGGAGCTGTAAGAGCACAAGGAAGGCCTATGATTGATTTTCCGAAGCAAAAGATTGTTGTTGCTGGTGCTGGAAGGTAAACTGTTTGTCCTTGTCAACACCCAAGTATAAATTCTTTGGGGTAGACTGGACATTGAATGTCCAAAGTTTTTATCACCTTAATACTTGATTTACACCCAGAAAGTCAAGATTGTTTTTTGTAGCAATCTAATTTTCAGAAGTTGCATTCCATTGATTTGTTGCGTGAAAGCATAGAATGCTCCATAAAAACTGTCTTCCTCTTCTTTGCACTGCAAAAATCAAGACAAGAAAAATGTTCTAACAAGCAGGGACCAGGAGGTGGAATTATCCTTGAATGATGGAAACTAAAATGAAAGTTGACTCAGATAGTTGTTGTGAACTTGTCATGCTCTTTGAGACCTGGTTGAAGCTGGTAATACAGTTAAAGGTTTCAGGGCAAATAAAATGACAGTGGTTTAATTTGTGAAATGGCACTTGGCACTTGCGTGTATGATACAATATACTAAGGCTTGTTTGCATAATCTTTGCTCATCTGCAGTGCAGGAATAGGGGTTCTCAATGCTGCCAGGAAAACAATGGCTAGAATGCTTGGAAATAATGAATCTGCTTTTGAAAGTGCAGGAAGACAGTTCTGGGTAGTTGATGCTAAGGTGAGAATTGGTTCTTGTTGGCCTCAAATTCTATATCATGTATGCATTGTATTTTTCAAACTGTATTTCCTGTTTCCTAATATTTTCACAGCTAAGAAAAACTCACACCACCCTGCTTGCCAGTTATATATTAGTGCTCAACTGCGTGGTCATAAGCTTCAAGTTTATTATTTTATATCTATGTCCATTAGATTTGCACAATTTCTGTTTTATGAAACAGCTTTCACTTCTGGCAAGGTATTGTAAAACTGCTGTGATTGACCTAGATAATCTTGTGGAGGCTCTTAGGATCTTCTTTTCTTGTTGCGGTTGTACTTTGAATTTTAAGAATGGTTGAGCTGGATCTACCTTCTTGATACTAGCTTGTCATCCATATTTCAGATGCCCTTTCCATTATAGGCATGATAATTGAACTTGTTGCTTTGTATACCCAGGGTCTTATTACAGAGGAACGTGAAAATATTGATCCAGAAGCTCTGCCATTTGCAAGGAAGGTCAAAGAAGCTAGTCGTCAAGGATTAAGGGAAGGTGCAAGTCTTGCAGAAGTGGTGTGTAAAACTCTCTCTTGATAGTTAATCTTCTATGTACAGCCATGGCTATCTGGGTGAAATCATTTAGGACAAAATCACCGTACTTTTTAAAAGATTATTGCTTTTTCATTACTGTCCTCATCTTGGTTGATCTTCCCTAACCAGGTGCGAGAAGTGAAACCTGATGTTCTTCTTGGATTATCTGCAGTTGGAGGTTTGTTCTCAAAGGAGGTAGAAAACCCATCTAACCCAGTTATAATTCAAACAAAATCTTATTGTACATGATACATGGTAGGATACATGAGAATTTATCACCAATTTTTTTTTACACAATTATAATTTTTTTTGCACACATGAAGGGTTATACAAGTGATAAATTACCGCTTATGTAAACTGGATGTTGTGGATACTTGCAGGTATTAGAGGCCCTCAAAGGTTCAACTTCGACTAGACCAGCCATATTTGCTATGTCAAATCCCACAAAAAATGGTATAAAGTTTGCCTCTTTTTTTTTTGTTTGTTGCCATTGTAAGAAAGAATGCCTGGTTTTTGTGCTGTTTCTTGAATTGACCTAATGAATTTTTCTTCTTTTTGTCTTATTTTCGCTTCCCTTTTCCTCTCTGTGTTGATAGCTGAATGCACTCCTGAAGAAGCATTTTCCATTGTGGGTGACAATATTCTTTTCGCAAGTGGAAGTCCATTCCAAGATGTGGATCTTGGTATGCATTGTGGCTTAAACGTCTTAATTTGATCCTGAATAAATGGTTCTTTGAATTAATGAAGCACCAATGCTTTGTGATTTGTACTCCTGCTCGAAAGCCATCTTTTGCTACATTTCAACTTGAGATGGATAGTTCTTCTTTTGACATGCCAAGAATGTCTATAGTCCATCTCTTTATTTTCTCCAAATAAGAGTTTACTTGAAATTATTAACATGATTGAAAGAGTGTTTTTAAACTTTTGTTGTTGCAGGAAATGGTCATATTGGCCACTGCAACCAGGGAAACAACATGTATCTCTTTCCAGGGTCAGTTTTCCCAATTAAACTTTTTCAAGCTAAACTAATATAGTCATGCATATTCCAATTTTCTTACCACCTATTGACGCTTCTATCCTTGCAGTATCGGACTTGGGACTCTACTTTCTGGTTCTAGGATCATCTCTGATGGCATGCTACAGGCTGCAGCTGAATGGTATTTTTTTTACATATCCTTTCTGAAGTAGGTCGACTGAAGCATTTTCTACAATTTGTGAAATTTTTAATAGTTCATCATCCATAGACAATTCAAGAATTTATAGATATTTTGGATTAAATATGTTGGTGTTGCTTTTCCAAGAAATTTAAATAGACTACGATATAACCAGGAAAACAAATTAATAATGTACTGGTTGTGTTAAGAATCACTAAGAAAGATGCTTCATTTTACTTTTTTTTTTTGGCAATTATGTTTCAATATTGATTATCTAACTTCAAGTTGAAAATTACAGCCTAGCCGAATATATGGCAGAGGAAGAGGTTCTAAACGGAATCATATACCCTTCAACATCTAGGTACTTGCTTTTATCTCTTCAATTTTCTATCCAGTGAGCTGAAAAAGCTTTGCAATCTAAAGGTTGTGTGTATGTTCCTGACTTCATAGCTTCGTACATATTTGCAGAATACGAGATATAACAAAGGAAGTGGCTGCAGCTGTGGTGAAGGAAGCCATAAAAGAGGATCTTGCGGAAGGATACCGTGAAATGGATGCTAGGGAGCTCCAGAAACTCAGCCAGGTGTGTTTACTATTTGTTTGAAAACCCTTTATTATAGCATTAGCATGATACCTGAAGTTGAAGTTGCCCATCTTGTTTGCATACTTATGGATGATCTAGTTGTTAAATTAAGAGGAGTTTTTTTACCTGAACCTGTACTCTTGGGACTTGAGTCAGGTTTTTTTATTTTTTGCATGTGAATGGCACAAAAAGATCCATATCCAACTAGTTTGGGATTGAGGCTTAGTTGTGGTATCTGAAAATTGAAATGACGTGGATGCGTAATATTTGAGAACAGCATTGGTTTCTCATTGCTTATTGAATTTGTTAATTACATTGTCACCCTTATTCCCAATACCTGCAATGGAATGCGAACGATTGCTTGACATTGAAAGGTCAACTTGTCCTTGAAATGAGTGGTAGGTGTGTTGTAGTGTAGATGAGAAAGTCAAATATGATTAAGTTTAGCGGGTGCATTTGGGATGCTTACTTCTGTTTTCATCTTGGCTGATACAAGCAATTGAGAATTTTAGGCTAACTCATTCCACCCTAATTTGATTCTAAAGAAACAGAACCTAAATAGCATTGGAAGTTGAAACCTTTTTTCACCAGTAATTCTGATCTTTTGGTGATCTGGACTGCATGGTAGTTCCTGATTCTCATGCTTATTCATGCGAGGCCAGTTCTAGACAGTTTTCAATTTGACACTCCCACCTGATTTACAGGAGGAAATTGTAGAATATGTGAAGAACAACATGTGGAGTCCGGATTACCCAACATTGGTCTATAAGAGGGATTGAAACCTGAGAAATATGCACCAAATTTGTCATCAAGCCTTGCCAGCAGGAGAAAAGTGGGGTTCAAACATGTTGTCAACGATCTTTACGTTGCAGCTTGGCAAGGGCATTTTATGTTTTCCACTCCATTAAATTGTTGATTAGTTGGCTCTTATAAAGGGCTCACATTTCAGTTTTCTGTGATCTCCTCAGTGGTGTTTTGTGCTCCTTGGCTCCCTGCCTGTACAAGTAAGCCAGCTGAAATCTCTTAAAATGGATGTGAATCTGAGCTTGCTACGCGTTCCGTGTAAAACTATGCTTTAGTTGTGGCTTGTAATTATTATATGTATGCATGAGCTCAAGCAACTGTAAAATTTTTTGTTTAAATTTGTAATGCATGTGATGCAGATAGTCGAATGCTTTCATCATTGAGTTGTGATTGCAGCTCAAAACTTTGAGCTGTGTGCTTGTTTATTTGTCCCGTGGCTCCTTGAAAAAGTTGTTTTCTTCCTAATTAAATATCATAAAAAACAACTGCCCGAGAACAATAAAGTCACTGCGTACAGAGTAATAAAAGAAAAGGCACCGGATCATGCAAGAAAAAGTCATCTGGTGCTGTTGCGGAATCATGTCGGGTATAACGGTAGAATTTGAGATTTTGTTTTTTTTTAACTGAACTAGAGATTCAGATTATTACCGAAGTGAACTCTCATACCGTGTTAAAACGCATAGTTATTATAACTGTCTTGGTGCCTCATTTACTTTGGGTAAATTTTAGAAGTATTGAAACAATATTATTTTGAATAAAAATTAAAAAAATAAAATAACTTGGTTAGGTCTAGTTCGGTTGGTTAGGTTCACTTAGATTAATTGCAAGCCTTTACACCTGTGGTCCTCTTCGAGTTGGTTGGGTTCACTTGGTTTAATGCTAGTCTAGCCTAGACTGCTTAGTGATAAATTTATCTCAAATTAAAAAGTGGATAACTATGGTTAAATGGATAACAAAAGATGCTTTTTTTTTTCTTCGTTAAGTTCAATAAAATAAAAGAAAAGGAAAAACTCATTTGATGCAGAGGCTCAATTTGGATCATGGTTATTAGCAGTTGCCACGGTGTAATTCAATTAAATAGTGGTATGTGATGTAAAAGTTTCTTAATCAATTTAAAGTTTGACCTAATCAAGAGTTGATACGATTAAAGTGTCGAGAACATTCCAAAGTGTGGAATATAAAAATGAGCTTTCTTAATATTTATTTTTTGGGGGCGGAAACAACAATGGGCCCTATAAATGCCTGTTTGTATTGTGATTGATACATAATGTATTTTTAAAATTAATTTTATTTGAAAATATATTTATATGATTTTTTATTTTTTTATACCTGCACATTAAAATTATTAAAAAAACATTAACAAATAATTAATTAAATATTTTTTTAAGCTAAACACAATTTCAAAAATTAGATTATACATTTACAGGTTCAGCCCATCAAACTAGAATAGAGTCAATAGACCGGAGCATCCATGGATGTTTAGAATTTAAGTCTTTTAAGTTTAAGGACTAAAATGAGTTTGCTTCTATGAATTATATTATTTTGAATATGAATAATCAATTAAGTTCCAAGAACTATGTTTGATAGTTAAGAAAAATTATTTTATTTTCCAGTGTTTTTAATTAGAGCTATAGAGTCATCATCAAATTAAAATAGGAGTAATTTTGGAAATCGTTTGAAGAAAAAATTCAATGTGCACTGACGTATAAATTGATTTGAAATTTAGCATCATTCGTTTTTTTTTTAAAATTGAATGACAAGATAAAAAAACATTAAATGAAAACTGAACATAATCTAAAAGTATAAAAATTCACAGTTATAAGACTATGAACACAGTTCATAGGATCGGATGATTTAATTAAAGTTAATCTAATTTTAAAAAAATCACTAAAATAATTATTTTAAATAAAAAACTAGGTTTTTTCACTTATTTAAATATAAAACGAGTCTTGTAAAAGTCCGTTTACTAATACAGTTCAACATGTTTTTTAAGTTACTTTTCATCTAAAAAAACATTATTTTTAAAGTATTTTTTTATAATTTTAATGTATTGATATTAAAAATTAAAAAATTAAAAAAACATCATTCTAATATATTTTTAATTAAAAAATATTTTTATCAAAATAACTTCTAACTCAAGTATTAAAAATCAATAAATATTTTTAAAAAATTAATTTAATATTTTTTTAAAACAAAAAATATTTTAAAAAAACATTTAAAAACAAAAACAAAAACGATACCGAACACCATCTAACGTGAAAAATAGCATCATAATTTATTCTTAAATAATAAATAAATAAATGAATAAATAATTAAAAATCTCAGCAAAAATGAGTGGATGTTTACAAGGAAAACGGCTTTATTTCTGCAATTATGTAAAAAAAAGGGGTCCACAACTTTGGCAACGTTCAAAATTCAAAAAAACTCGAACGCGTGACAGTAAAATCATAAAAGCCAAGCCAAAAGAGCCAAGTAGCCACCAGAAAAAGAGTCAAGTCACCGGCATACACACTGACATTTCTAACAAAACAGGCACCTCAAAGCCAAACGTTTCTGAATTCGTTGAAACTTCTCTGAACTTGTTCTAGAAAAACAAAATTTTGAGCTTATTTTAGGGTTTTTTTTTGAAAATTTTCAAAGATGACAACCATGGAGAGCTTGATAGGGTTAGTAAATAGAATCCAGAGAGCTTGTACAGTTCTCGGAGACTACGGTGGCGTTGATAACGCTTTCTCTTCCCTTTGGGAAGCTCTTCCCTCTGTTGCCGTCGTTGGTGGACAGGTAACAAGGCCCTCTTTCTTTTTTTTTTGTTTTCTTTTGAACTAAAGACAGAGTTTGAAACTTCTTCCAGCTAGAAAGATATCTGAGAGAATTTTTGGGAGATTTTTCAGGGATAAAAATAAAATATTTATAAAATTTTGATTTGATTTTGGATGTCGAGAGCAGAGTTCAGGAAAATCTTCAGTCTTGGAAAGCATTGTCGGTCGAGACTTTCTTCCCAGAGGATCAGGTTTGTGCCTTTTTTTGTCCCTTTTATTTTTATGAGTTTTTTTTTTGGTGTAAAAGATGTTTGATCATGGGTTATTTATTTATTTGTTTGATGAATCTTAATTACAGGGATTGTGACAAGGAGGCCTCTGGTACTGCAGCTGCATAAGACTGAAGATGGGTCACAAGAGTATGCTGAATTTCTTCATCTCCCGAAAAGACGATTCAGTGATTTTGGTATTTTTTAAGTCCTATTATTGCTTGAATTCTACTTATTTTCTTGTCAATTTGATAAAATTGTTGCTGATTTTTTTTTAATGTGCAGCTGTGGTGCGAAAAGAAATTCAGGATGAAACTGATAGAATCACTGGGAAAACCAAACAAATTTCTCCTGTTCCTATCCATCTCAGCATCTATTCTCCAAATGGCGCGTGATTAATTTATTTTCAATTTTATTTGATCTTGAACACGTGGATTAGTTGTCAACTGTGCTGTTTTCTTAAGTTGTCTGTCTTGCACCAATGTTATGCTCAAGATCTGAACTTATGTTTACTTGGTCTGCTTTGTTTTGCAGTTGTCAACTTAACCCTGATCGATTTACCTGGTTTAACAAAAGTTGCTGTTGGTATGTTTTTGCTTTAATCGGTGATCTTGTATTCATGTTTGCACATGTTTTGGTTTTATCTATTAGTGTTGAATGGTAACAAATATTTTAATCTTCAGAGGGACAGCCTGAAAGTATTGTTCAGGACATCGAGACTATGGTCCGCACTTATGTTGAGAAGGTAATGATGCCTTGCATTTCATTTTTAAACTGGGAAATGATGGTCATTTGGGCGAGTTTTGTTGTGTTTCAACACAATATGCTTAAATTGTCTTGATATTTTAAACGTGGCCGCATCATTCTAGCTTGTCTTCTATATTACATGTTTTATATCTGTAGTCTTTTATGTCCCAAGGGACTGGTGGAACTTTCAAAAGTAGGATGCATCCATAACATTTTGACATTTCGTGCTGGAATTTAAGCGTTAAATGAAATGGCCTGGTTCAAAAATGTGTGTCAAACATGTGCCTGAGCGGTTCAACACTTTACTTTTGATTCTGCAATGAATTGCATAGATGCGCGATAGAGATACGAAATGCACAATGTTTCTTGTATCCAAATGAGATCTTTCCTTATGCATGTTTTTATGTTCTAACCAATCAAACTAAACATGTTGATGAAATGGCCTGGTTCGAAAATGTGTGTTGAACAGGTGCCTGAGAAGTTTAAGACTTCTGTTCTGTAATGAATTGCATAGATGTGTGATAGAGATAAGAAATGCACAATGTTTCATGTATCCAAATGATATCTTTCCTTGTGCATGTTTTATGTTCTAACCGATCAAACTAAATGTTTGCAGCCGAATTGTATTATACTTGCTATATCTCCAGCCAATCAAGATATAGCAACTTCAGATGCTATCAAGCTTGCTAGGGAAGTGGATCCCTCAGGTATTTTATCGCATATAGCTGAGTGCCTGAGCTATGATTTACTGGAAACATTTTGTTACTTGGTTTAGGGTTCCCTTACCTATTCTTGTTCATCACTTTGCCCAGGTGAACGGACCTTTGGGGTGCTGACTAAGTTGGATTTGATGGACAAAGGGACCAACGCCTTAGATGTAACCCCTCCTCTCTCTCTCTCTCTCACACACACGCACAACTCGGGCACATACATGCCCTTGCTCACACCCTCAAACACACACCTTCCTTGTAATTTCTATATCAAAATCCAATGAAATTGCTCATTTCATAATTAAGAATTAAAAATATTTTTTCTGTTTGTACTTAAGGTTATTGAAGGAAGATCTTATCGGCTGCAGCATCCTTGGGTTGGAATTGTGAACCGATCCCAAGCTGACATTAATAAGAATATTGACATGATTGTGGCAAGGCGCAAGGAGCGGGAGTATTTTGCAACTAGTCCTGATTATGGGCATTTAGCCAATAAAATGGGTTCAGAATATCTGGCAAAACTTCTCTCAAAGGTTTGATATTCCACATGCTGTATTGACTCCAGGATTTCTTTTTTCCAAAACATAAAGAAATAAATTGAAATCATGGCATCATTTTAATGGCATGACCTTGGTTTCAGCACTTGGAGTCTGCAATTAGGGCTCGCATACCAAGTATCACATCGTTGATTAACAAAACCATTGATGAGCTTGAATCAGAGATGGACCATCTGGGTAGACCTATTGCTGTTGATGCTGGGGTGAGTAGCCTATCTCTTCCCTAGCCATTCCTGGCCAACCCTCTTTTTATTCCTTGTGTATGGCTGATGTTTTGTGCTTTAGGCTCAATTATACACCATATTGGAACTTTGCCGTGCATTTGACAAGGTTTTCAAGGAGCATCTGGATGGAGGGTAATCATTTTCTACTCTTTTACCTATACTCTAAAAATATAACCTTTGATTCAGAAAGTTCTAACCCAACCCCTCCCCCCAAAAGACGATATCTATCTATTGAAATTGTACATTATTGAATTTATTTCCTTTTCCCAACTTTATATTAAAAAGAATTTGAATTCCCAATTATTTCAAGTTGGAGGAGTGCAACATTGGAAATTACAATGTTCCCAGTAATTCATGATAACCATTCCCTGAAAGGAGGTTGTTGCCTGACCTTTTATGTCACTAGTTTTCATGATATTTATATACTTTAAGAAAAGTCCGTTCTGTGAGTGATTCAGTTTCTTCTGATTTCTAAACCCTAATGAACTAGTTGGGATCAGAAAGATTTGCACTTGCCTACTCCTGTTTGAGCCCCGGTAATTGAATTCTTTTGTGGATGAACCACTGTGCACTCTGCTTTGCATGTATGTATGGCTATAAATTTTCCAAACTAACAAGACTAAAGACATAAAAAGAATTTTTTTTTTTACATCAATTAGAATAAAATTTCTCAGTCCCTTCACATCTTTAGAAGAATTGGTTAATTTCTCTCCCTTGGTACAATGATGTAGTGTTAAGTGTTCTAACGAGACCTTCGGATTTTTTATTCTAGGCGACCTGGAGGTGACCGGATTTATGGAGTTTTTGATAATCAACTCCCTGCTGCTTTGAGGAAGCTGCCATTTGATCGACATCTCTCTCTGCAGAATGTGAGGAGGGTGGTCTCAGAGGCAGATGGTTATCAGCCGCATTTGATTGCTCCAGAGCAAGGATACCGTCGTCTAATTGAGAGCGCACTGAATTATTTTAGGGGGCCAGCCGAAGCCTCTGCAGATGCTGTGGGTAGTCTAACTTTCTGTATTTACCTTCTGTTAGGTTTACATTAAATTTCTTCAAATGTATCCGGAAGTGATAAAATCTTTCATGGAGATTTCACCAGTTCCTTTAGCTGATGTGGAAATTGTTATTTAGGTCCACTTTGTCTTAAAAGAGCTTGTCAGAAAGTCAATTGCAGAAACTCAGGTATAATTTTCATTTTTTCCTATCTTTGGCTTTTTTTTATTAAAATTATCAAGTACCAATGTTGCATTGATCAGCAAGAGCATTAATCTTCAATATGAAACAGGAATTGAGGCGTTTTCCTTCCCTGCAAGCTGAATTGGCTGCTGCTGCTAATGAAGCGTTGGAGAGATTCCGAGAGGATAGTAAGAAGACAGTTCTTCGATTAGTGGATATGGAATCTTCATACTTGACTGTGGATTTCTTTCGAAGGCTTCCACAGGAAGTGGAAAATAAAGGAGGAAATCCAGCTACTCCAGCTAATCTAGCTTCCTCAACCGTGGACCGATATTCAGAGATGCACTTCAGGAGGATTGGGTCAAATGTGTCCTCTTATGTTGGTATGGTGTCTGAGACACTTAGGAACACAATTCCCAAGGCCGTGGTGCATTGCCAAGTTAAAGAAGCCAAACAATCATTGCTAAATTACTTCTACACACAAATTGGGAAGAAAGAGGTACTCTTATCCCTGTATTTTTGTATGAATCTTAGGCTTCTAAATTCATGCATTCATGTTAGATTCATGGCTGCTTAGATTTTGTATTTTGGCCACTGGCAATTTCATTACTTGGCCCAAGCACGTGATTGCTTTCTTTGACAGCCACTAATTTTCACACGCTTTTCAGGGTAAGCAGCTTTCACAGTTGTTAGATGAAGACCCTGCATTGATGGAAAGAAGACAACAGTGTGCAAAACGGCTTGAATTATACAAGGCAGCGAGGGATGAGGTTGATTCTGTATCGTGGGCTCGATAGAGAGTGGATTTATATATGAAATAGCTTGTACTATAGTCACTTAAACTGACGATCCAGACTCATGGCGGGTGAAATTCTTTTTCTGGTTGCTTATATTGTTTTTCACCCATGTTTAGATTCTTTATAGTGTTGGTGGGGTTGGGATGAACTTCGGTTATGCTTGGTGGTTGTAGTAGATACATGTGATGGTTTTACATCTGGAAACTTGTAGGCTTCCTGGTGTAATGTATTGTTTGATTGCTTAATTTTTTTTTGTGTTCTCTCATCGTCACCTTGCTTTACCAGCCAATCAGCTTGATCTCCCTGGGATTCATTGTTTGTGTTTAATAGAGTTTCACAAGCCAGCCTTTTGTGTTACGTTATTTGATCATTTCATTTGAAATACAATGGAGCAAAAATCCAATATGCTATAGCTCTACTTTCATTAGGTCAAGGTGTTATGCAGCCAATGCAGCCATACATAACTAGCTCCTGGGGTTACATAATGCTTCGCCCCTTGATTTATTACACGAGTCGCGTTGTATCACTGTTTCTATTTGGTGGTTGTGGTTGCCTCTGCCTTTATCTCCATTTCTTCTAATTCTGTCCACAGCTTTGGGTCGTCAAAATCCGCAATAACAAAAACAGCTCCAGCTTCTATCAATAACTGCTCAGGGTTCCTTGTACCTAAACCCACTACTGGCATCCCAGCACCCATCCCTGCTTTTATCCCTGAAACAGAGTCCTGGCAAAGCAAAATTTACAACAGAGGGGGAACCTGATATCAAATATTCTTCCAACAAGTGTCTTATGCACAGCACACAGCAAGCCCGCAGTTGGAGGTAAAGAGGCAAACCTCGAACACAAAGGCATGCTTATGAGAAATGTCAAGTTCTTGGAGGGCTTTCAGATAGGGGTCAGGAAATGGTTTTACGCGGTCACATTCACTCGCAAGAACAAGAATTTCGAAGAAATCTGACAGACCTAACATGGATATTAAAAGCTCAGCATTTGATCTTGGAGCATTAGTAACAGCAGCTCTTCTCAAACCGCAATCCTCAATCCATTTGCACAACTTTTGCAAGCCCTTCATAGGCTGTAATTGTTCCGATGCCAATCTGTACATTAATTTCAATCAATTCAAGTCCCACTTGAGGCAAGAAAAGAGAACTTTTGAACTTGTAATAATAGAAAAGAAGATTATACTATAAAGTTACCTTCGAAACAATGCTTCTTTATCTTCCAAGAACTGGCGGGATCTTTGGATTTCCCAATCAGGAAGGAGGATTTCGCGTAGTTCTTCATTATGCTTACCACTAATATTTTTGATGAAGAATTCCTCGGTGATGGGAGTTCCTCCATTGAAACCTATCTGTGTGGTGAGGGAATGGAACACCATTGGCCCCGTTTTAAGTCATCCTGCTAAATTTTCTTTTGCAGAACACATAAATGAGAATATTATAAATCAAAAGAAGGAAAATGACTAACTTCTTGAAGCATGTCGCGAAAAGCATAAAAATGGAGAGGATCTGAGTCACACAATGTTCCATCAATGTCGAAAAGTATTGCTTCCAAAGGAGCAACAGAGGCCAGAGAACTTCCACCGCTATCATAATACGAGGCAATGAAAAACATTAGGCCAGAAAAATGCTGGGAGACAGTGAAGTAAGAGAAAGACAGAAAAAAACCTGTGGATTGGTCGAGCATTCGATGAAATGGATGACATGCGGGGAAAATCTTTGAAGCGGTTTGGTTGGTACATTGTAGTTTTGTGGAGATGGGCAGAAACGAGGGTGTGGTGGTGGTGGTGGTGAGGAGGAGGAGGAGGAGGAGGAGGAGGAAGCTGAATGGAAGCGAAGGATATCATGCTTGAGCAGTAGTATGTCTGGTTTTGCTAGGAATGAGAGATAGGAAACAAAATCAGAGAGGAAGTTTCAGAGCGAGTGAGATATGCGAATCATTGAATGGTTTGGTCTGATTCTTTACATGCTTTGGTTGGTTGTAATGTCCGTACATGTCCATTTTACAGTTGTCAAAATCAGTTCGGCTTATCATGTTGACTATGGTTAAGTTTTTAATTAAATTAATTAGGATATTAATTTCGTTCAAAACCTAATTTAGTTCATTCTGATTAAGAACTGATTGGTCAAAAGGTTGATTTTAGAATAAAACATAAAAATAAATTATTTTTATTAACACTTAAACCTCTATCCTCTATAAATTTGAAAAGTTCTTAAACCTACACATGTAATATGATTTAGTTTAATTATATATTATTTTTAATTGATTAACTAGGTTAATCCACTTATTCAATGAAAAAAAAAGAGAAGAAGAAAAGAAAAAAGTCTGGACTCATTCATTGGGTCTGGAAGCAGACTATAAAGCCCAATTCCAGCAAACTCAGCCCAAAGAAGAGAAGATGCTGGGCCACTAGCATCGAAAAGGTGGACTTAGAGTATGATTGCCATCAGGATGGGAAGGAAGATGGTGTAACTGGTGTTCATAAATCCTGAAGAGAAGGGACGAAGAACATAAAACCCCCCAAAAATGGTTTGTTTGCATCTCTTGATTTCAAAAAAGAGTGAAGATGAGTGGGGCTTTTTTTCTCTCGAAGATATTGCAGATTTCTTCAACCAACATTCTTCTCAAAACGTCTAATCTTTTCAAATGTAACCTTCTCTCTCTCTTCTTCCGAGATGGCTTGAATTTTGGATAATCAAGAACTAAAGATTGGATTCTGAGTTGAATTTGGTGTGATTGCTTGCTTTCGTAAGAGCCCTTTTAATTTTTTTTCTTTTTGCATCTGGATGACTGATTAATGGCTAGAGCTAACAAGACTGTTACATTCTTCGCGATTTATAGGAATCGCCTCTTCCCAAATACAGATATGGAGTTCTATGTGCTAGAGCTAGAGCTCACCGGAATTGAATCGTGCTTTTGTTGCTCATTCTAAGTTTTCAACCTGCTGGTAGAATTGCAATGCAGAATGAAGTTTAAATCCCTGTAAGAGCAGAATTCCATTGCCTTGGGGTTTCAACAAGCTATGTCAGTTACATTCGTTTTAAGACAGAGAAGCAGTGAGGATTTTATATTCCAAAGTAAAGAAAGATGTAACACATGTTTCAAGAAAGTTGCAAGCTTGAAGTAAATTTTCATGACTAAACTGTAAATTTGGCACAACAGCAGCTTTCGATGGTGCATCTTTCATTTCTCACCAATCATCAACGAAAATGAGGTCATTAATTTATTTTACATCAGTAAACATGAGATTTTTTGATTTTGTTGATGCCATTGTCAGATATGGGTTGGATGGGCTGCTCATCTCCCTCCCTCGATGGAATGAAGGTTGAAGGTTCCTTACTGAATTCATCTGTACAGCACAGAGCACAACATCATATAAACATGTAGCTCGTCGGGAGCCAAAAAGTGACTCACATTTGCAGGAGCAACATACCAAAAATTGTATTCAAGGAGCTTGGGGGCGGGGTTGACATGGAGTTGAGTCCTACGTAAAATAGCAGAGCTATTAAGATTGTCAACATGGCATAAATTGGCCCAGCCAATGCCCAGTACCTGAAGAGCAGAATCCAAGTTACAACTAGGCCTACTCATCATGTACTTTCCTCAATCTAGAAGACAAGACTAATCAAAGCAAAGCAACATGGCCACTGACTTGTTGGGATAGTAAAAGATTCCAATTGTGTGCAACCAATTTTCAGGAACATATGCCCATACCAAGAAAATGACTGCTCGGACAAAAACAATGGAATTCAGTATCGAACTTAGATATTGCTCTTTCTGATAAGGTGGAGAAGTTATGTCCCCGAGAAAAAAAGGGCAAACAAGAAAATGATTCCATGTTAAGGTGACCAAACTTCTTTCATCCAGCAAGTAAAATGTTTCGTGGCAATTAAAATGGTGAATTCAGAATATCAAGGCAAGCACAGAATTAAGATAATTTCCACATGAATGCTAAATTCAAGAAGATGAAAGTTAAAGACACCTGTAGCAACAACGGTAGTAATGGAGCCAAGAAAACCATAAACTTCAGAGGATTTGGTGTCATGATCTCCAGACACACCAAATCCAGAAGCAGCTTTGTCATCAGGATCAGGAAAGGATACAGTTGCTTTCCTCCTCTTTGAAAAGCTAAGCACTCTCCTTGGACTCTCACCGAATGCTGATCTTCTGTGCCTTGCATCTTAACAGATGGTGGAGATCTTATTGGCTGTGATTTGATTGGAATCCAAGATGTATGCATGCATGCATGTTTGGTCTGTTTCCAGCACATCAGATTTGGATGGAGAATATAAGAATAAGAGCAGTGTTGATTTGGCCTAGGTGGTCCTGTCCTCCCACTTGATGTGAAATCTGCACATATTCCATCAAGATTTGTATTCTTCGCTATCGCAGGTGAATCCATGGTATTGGCTCAAGCCTCCCTTGTTTTGCATGATTAAACTACTGCCAGATACTTGTAGCTCGATTGGTATTGGTGTTTGTTCTTCTTTTTTTCAAAAAGGGTTCGGATTTTTAAAAAAATATTAGATTAGGTGATAGATTAATTCTACTGGGTGCATTGTCAATTCTGGATGGCCAGTTTAAGTGTGAATAAACTTGCATAAAATCCTTGAAAACTAGCTTGATTGTTAATAATTAATTAATAAATAAAGCATTGAAAGTTGAATTAACTACCGATTTAGCTGTAAAATAAAAAATAAAATATGGTTTGTGACAAGGAGGTGGAGCCTTGGAGGAATGAGGGAGGCCATTAAAGCTTGAGATTCACTCTAAACAAAAAGAAAACTTTACAGATAGAAAGAAGATGAGGGATCTGGGGAATGGGAATGGACGTTTGGTCGTTCGAGCTACGCAAAGTGAAATCACCAACCTTACCAAAACGCCTCAGAAAGAGGAAACACCGCTCGTTACCCTCCTTCATTTCCATTCCAAAAAACGTGCTATCATAATCATTACCATTATTCAGGAATTAAACTATAACATTTATTTTTATGTTTGTAACTGTATTTGTTTGTGTAAGTTTTAAAAATATATTTGGCTTGAAAAATTATTAAATTATTAGTTTTTTAGTGTTTTTTTTTATGAATTTAGTGTATTGATATTATAAACAAAAAAAATCTAAAAAAAATTATTTAAAAAAATAATATACACTAAAATACCAAACATGCATAAAAACTCCTTTTTATATCATAATTATAGCTATAAAACTTGGCTTTGTCCATGACTTAACTATAAATAAGAGTCATGAGTTATAAATTGGACAGTTAATTCAGGTTAATTTGCGTGAATTGAAAAATAACATCGTTTTAATATTTTTTAAATAAAAAATAAAATAAAATAATTTTGATTCTTTTTATAAAAAAAATAAAGCTATATCTTATTTGGGTTATGGATGGATCGCAGATCAACTTGTTTAGTCAATCTAGCTTGACTGTGTCAACTTATAACCCAATTTGATATGAAAACTGCTTGCTTGATATCGCGTTTTCAATTACGTTTGAGTGCGTTTTAAAAGTATATTTGTCTTTAAAAAAATATTAAATTAATACTTTTAGTATTTTTTTAGTAAATTTGATATACTGATATTAAAAATAATAAAAAAATATTTTTTAATATATTATAAATAAAAAAATACTTTTAACAAATACTTTGCAACATAATATAAAAAAAACAAACGAAACACTGGAAAACTGTCTAGGTCATGACCAGATAAACACCAACACTATCGAGTTTTATATCAATAATCAAAACTGTTCTTAATATTTTAAAAATCCCCCAAGAATGACTTTAAAAATATTTTAGATATTTTAGACAAAAAAGAACTTTCTATGCAATATATTATTAAATAAATATTTAAATTTTTATCAATCTTCAAATTTCTATGTAATTTCACAAATCCCGAGGGTTATTGTTATACTATCACACCCCTCTCTCCCCTCCTGTATAAATATAAAGAGAGAGCACCCTGCTCCGCCTCAACTGGTTCCTCCCTCTGCGGTACAAAGCTGTTAACATTTCTTTCCATTCTCTCCCTCCCTCAAAAAAAGGTAAGCTATGCCTCCGCATCAGATCTCGCCTCTATTTTCCTTTCTCAGATAGATTTGGTTATATATGATAAACGATCCCATTCTCTTTATTTTTGCACCTGCATTTCACACTTAGTGCTAATTCACCCTGCAGTTTCTTCCGATCTATCACGTAAAATTTGATAAACAGAGGATAGTAAAGTAGATCCACCTGTCGGTGCGGTGTCTTAGGATCAGATCTATTAATAATTGAACAGCATCCGCAGAATCATCCTATGCTATATTATTTCTCACATTTTATGGTGTGGTGTTGTCTTTGCAGATTCTGCATTGAAAAACGCTCATGGGGACTGCCGGTGATTCTGAGAAGAAGCCTACTGTTGTTTTTGTTTTGGGTCAGACCATTTTCTTTTCTTTCATTTCAGTTTTTAGTTATAACTCATTGTTTGTCTGTTCTTACTGACATCACTTGTTTTGTAAACCTTAATTAAATAATGTTGTCATGTCTTGACAATATTGTTGATAGAAGAGCATAAAATGTCATATTATTGGTAGTTGGGCTGTATCCGTATCTGGGTTATTTGGAGTTGTCTTCGTTTCCTCTTCTGCGTGCTTGAAAGTTTTTTTTCCCTACATCTGGTTGATTGTTTCTCTTGAGTGACCAGGTGGCCCTGGAAGTGGAAAGGGCACCCAGTGTGCCAATATTGTCGAACACTTTGGTTACACTCATCTTAGTGCTGGAGATCTTCTTCGAGCAGAAATTAAATCTGGTTCTGAAAATGGGTATGGCTTGCACGCATTTTTTGTTTAGCTACCCTTACATTTGTTGGCTCTATCAATTTTAAAATGTCACTATTTTTCCATGATTACCTTAAAAAAATTTACTAGAAATAATTTGGGACCATTGTAACAAGTCTTCAAATGCCATATCTTGACAAACAATGTTTGTTTCTTATTTGATTCCTTATTCAGTTTATTATAATGATGCTGGGGAGTAAATTCTCAAGCTTTTGATCATTCCATCCCTCCTGTTCAATCTTCTCTTAGTGACATGGTGATCTAGGATGACTGTAAATCTGTGTCCCACAAAGGTTTCATGTTGAGTTAGGGTATGTAGATCAGAAAACTTGTCTGGAAGTTGTGGATTTCAGCTATGAATAGGATATGGACAGTGTGGCAAGAGGAGTTTAGAAGAAGAAGAATAAAATGTCATTAAAGTAAATAGGATGCCCTATCAGGCCACAGTCCTTAAACTAAATTGAATGCTCATAATTCATTATTGAAGTCTTTATGATTTCGCAGAATTGGTTTGGTGCTCCTTTTATAGACACCAAATAGCCTTAACAGTACTAAACTAAATAGGGATTTTTAATCATAGGATAAAAAACCATAAATAATAGAGAACTATCTAACTAATGCTCTAATTTCCTGAATAAAGTAAGATTCCTAAATAGTTCTAAGGTCCCAAGCACGGCGACTTCCTAAATAGATTAGATTTATAAGAAAAGCTAAAACATTGCAGAATGTAAAAATAAAATAAAAATAGAATGATTCATGGAACCTCTCTTTCCTTGCTGCATAACAACGATCATGCTAGTTTTCCTCCTCTCATTCTTGGTTTGCTCTCAGTAATTTGATCATTCTCCACGTTATGTTGATGATGAATATTTGTATAGGAATACCAAATGGGAGTGTTTAGGTTTACCCCTTCTTAAAGCTGGTGGTGTGGGTATTCATTCCTACCAAGCCCGTCATTCTTTATTGGAATAGGGTGCATTTTGCATCTAATGTATCGAATGATTGGAAATTTTTCTGCCTGTCCTACCTGTTCCTGTAGTCAGATGTTAAATATGTTGTTTGGATCACCCTTCAAGGGCTTATATTTTCTGCACTTTTTTGTGTGGATATTGAGCCAGGGTTGGCTTATATGTCCCTTCATATATTGTTCTTTTTGGTCATGTGGTGTGGTGTTAGATTTTGGAACTTATAAATTTCTGCCCTGACCTTATCAGTGAACACTTGGTAATCTTGTTCCCTGTGGTCTACAGAACCATGATTCAGAACATGATTAAGGAGGGCAAGATAGTGCCTTCAGAGGTAACAATAAAGCTCCTCCAAAAAGCAATGCAGGATAGTGGAAACGACAAATTTCTGATTGATGGCTTTCCCCGCAATGAGGAAAACCGAGCTGCTTTTGAAGCTGTTGTAAGTTTTTTACACAATTTTCTGTACCAATATTTTCCCCATAGACTGTAGCTAAAGTGGTAAAGGGAGGGATTGCTTTCTGCTTGGTTTGAATAGCATTCTTACCGTAATATATTATTATCCAGACCAAAATTGAGCCGGCATTTGTCCTTTTCTTTGATTGTCCTGAAGAGGAGATGGAGAGGCGTATTTTGAGCAGGAACCAGGTTGGAATAATGTGACAACTCTCTCTATGTAATATAAATATTCATGGACATAACATATTTCTAAAGGAGGTCATATTCTTAGTTTTTCTTGTTCCATTTTTTTCATCTCATGTTCTAATGTTTCTTTATTCGTCATTTCTTCTCTTTTTCTTGGTAATAAAGGGAAGAGAAGATGACAACATTGAGACAATAAGGAAGCGGTTTAAAGTTTTTCTAGAGTCTAGCCTTCCCGTGGTTGAGTATTATGAATCCAAGGGGAAAGTTCAAAAGGTAACATGTTCATGTAATTGTTTCTGTATTGAAATAAATATTGCTTGATTACTATAACCATCAGATTTATTTTCCTTGACCTCTAGGTTGATGCTGCAAAGCCTATTGATGAGGTTTTTGAGGTAGTTAAAGCCATCTTTACCCCAAAAGACGAGAAGGTAAAGCAGCATTGCTGTGCTATCTTGTAGGAATTCCATTGTATACAGAAATGTGTAATCTTGAGAAAATTCATTGTTATGCTATGAATAATATCATCAGAAATGTGCGCAGAATCAACCTTTGTTTTCTTTTGATGCAGAATGAGATGCATGTTATTGTTTTGCTTGACAAATATCATGCATTTTGTGAAGCCTATATTTTGGAAATAACCCAGCATTTGGAAATAACATGAGAACTCAACCTATAATGCTTCCTTCAAGAAGCTTTTTCAAAGTAGTAGTTTATTGATTGGATCTATGGTTGCCATCTGATGACCTGCATTTCCTGGGTTCTGAATGCAGTCAGGATTATTTTCAAAAGATGTGTGTGTGTGGTTTGTACAATGCATAGAACTTAGAAGGAGCATTTTCTGTGCAAGTTTGAGTACTGGAAAGACCATCTTAATGCAACAATGCTTACTGTTAGCACCTTTTCGGACCCTCCAGGCATGCTTAAGCGAGACTAATACTGAGTAATGGCCTTTATGTGACCAGATAGGATCTGGATGCATGCAATTTAATATCCCGGTATATAAAACAAGAAAGTGCTTGTGTGTGATCCTCTACTTTGCCATAGGATATAGCTAAGAACTTTCATTTCCTAATGCATGTTGCCCACCAATAACAGCAACTTCTCTTGAACATAACAAAAAGATAGTTCAATGCAAGTGGAGAAGTTTATCAACTCTGGTTTTATGGAGAAGGTATCAAGAATTGAGGGCAATTGGAATATGGAGAAAACAATGCTTAGGAATCATATGGAAATTAAAAATTCTGCTCAATAAACTAGATTGCTCGTGCTTAACAGGTAATTGCCGCATGATATGAGGGTTCCAAAAGGGAAATTCATATTGACATGACTGCAATATTTGACTTTTGATAACACTTTTGCTAAGTCTTTAATTTTAATTTTCAATTTAATTTTTGTTTAAAACAAAAAAGGAATTAATTGACGATCATGTTGTGGATTATCATATCTGGAAATAGGCCCCCCCTTATTGATTATACTTGTGTGCAGGTTGCTGTTTAGGTGTTTCCATTGTACCAGATATATCAAACCTAATATAAAGGTAATATTTTTCTGGTTTAGACCTACATGCTCTTTAATTGCTGATGTTTTAATCTCATGTATGCCTCCTAAAATGCTTGAAAATCACCATGCAAATCTAAAGTTGGTCAGTGTTGGGTGAAACATTACTAGATTTGGAGATTTTGGTTGGGAATTGAGATCCTTAAAACATTTTTTCTTGATATCCCCAAACTAGCTTCAGTTTTACATCAATGAATAACAAGTCCTATGGTGTTATTGTTGTGTGTGAATTCCACAAAATGAAGCTCGTGAGGATCTTTTTTATCTCAAGTTCCAGGAGGAACACTGGAAGATATTCTGTAGAGTAGTGCATGATAAGCATACTTCAAGATATTCCATTGAGTGGTGAATGATGCTGCAAAAAAATATATGCAATTGTTCATTCTTCAAGCTGTCTGTGTCTGAATTTGGAACATAGCTTTCTAGGCTTGGAGATAGTGCATTGCATCTTTCATCAACTAGCATCTGTACCGGGTTTTATATAATTAACAGAATTTATTCTCCTTTTCAGGTGATATTTTCTTATGGTGTAGTTGCATTATACGTTATTCATTAAGCGGACATCATGCTTCTTATCATAGTAGTTTTAGTTTATGTGATGAGGTATAAACCTCTATATTCTTGTTCCTATGACAAGGTTCTAATATGAAATAGCAATAAAGCACCAATAATGCTTCCTTTTGAGCCTACGATTCTCTCCTTTCTCCCATCTCCTTCACTCTCTTTGCTAGTCATGTTTAATTTGACTAGTGAGGGGAGTTGGTTGAGAAGTAACTTTTGTTCATTGTTTTGGAACCGAAGAGATGGAGGAGATTGGTTACAGGTGTGAAGATGGAGATAAAAATAAATTTATTCTTGGGATAGTTTTAAACGAATTTTTTATACTGTGAAAATTTACCCTTTAAGAGTAATTAAAAGTTACCTTGGTTTTCTAAAGCAAATTTTCCGAATCTAACTTTAACTGAAACATCTGGATGATCTGAAAAAAAAAAAAAACAATACTTTTTACATCTCTTCCGGTCTTGAAGGGTTAAAGGGCTAATTGTAAATATACAGTTTACTGTATCAAGTTTTGATCTCGAATCCCTAAAGTCATCACCCTCTTTAAAGATGAGAATTTCACCCCCAGCTCGATCGAGACTAATCCAGAAGTTTCAGACTTTTTGGGCAAAAAGTTGGATTGAGGTTTGATATGAATATAGCATGTCCAAAACACACGGCTTAAACGACTTGAATTAAATAAATAATTTTAATGTTTGAAAAAATTACGTGTATATAAATAAATAATTGTAAATTATAACATTAAGGTGCGGATTGGTTTCAAGTTTCGGGTTTTGGTTTGGTTTAGATATTAAAAATCAATACTTGTTTGGGTTCATATGGTTATTTTTAATTCAAGCATATAAAACCCAACCATGGTATCAAATGTCATCCCTAATGTCCCTCCTTGCTAGCTGATTTTATCCCAGATGGTTTCATAAAAGAAAAAAAATTGAAATGGCTGCATGGTAACGCTACAGTTTTTATTTCTGATTTAGATGTTTTTTAAAATTGTTTTTGATTTAGAAAACATTAAATTTATATATTGTTTTAGTATTTTTTATGATTTTAATATTGATATATATATATATATATATATATATGTGTGTGTGTGTGTGTTATATATTTTTAATAAAAAAAAAAACAATTTACATCATAACCCAAACAACCATGAGTTGCATTTAGAGGGTGTTTGTTACATGGTAGCTTTAACTTTTAAAGCAAATCACGTAAACATTATGTTTGGTAATATTAAAAAGCAATTTATTATTTATGTGGGACCTATATATTTTATATTAAAATTGCTGATTCGTACAAAGCAGCTGAGAGCTTCTTTTCACGTCTATGCTAGCTGAATTAATTCACCTGGAACAGTGTCCAGGTAAAATTAATTCATCTGGCACTGTTCACGTGAACAGTATTATGATTCTAATTACTTGTCATTGAAATATTTTATAGGTTTATGTGTGTGTATGTGTGTTTTATATATTTTTAATCAAAAAATTATTTTAAAAAACAATTAACATCATAACCCAAACACCCATGAGATTGCATTTAATAAGAACAATTAATTATAAGAATTTCTTTGAAGTGCTGAATGATCAATGCAGAACAGTTCATCGACAAAATCTGCGCTGGGCCGCTATAAGTCATTGGATTTGGTAACCTAACTTGTCAGATCATCGACAACAAATTCAATCTACATACATAACAGTTCAAGATAGTCAAACGAAGTGGTTAATTTGACTTCTTCAGTATTGAATAACGAGATCAAAGACTGCTCGTTACCCTTCTATGCTTAAAATACTGAAATTACATATGTAGCTTCACTGTTTACATGAGAGCCTGTCTATGTTTATTGTTTAGTATTATGATTATGGTTTTTTTTTAAATGTTATTTTTTTATAAATATATTTTTAACATCAACACATAATAATAATAATAAAATAATTTTTTAAAAAATAATTTCTTTCAAAAACATTCTCACACCACATTACCAAACATGTTTGAATAGTGGAGCGAGCTTCTTTTTTTATTCAATTGATTTTTTTTTTGTTTTTTTTCTTTTAATTTCATTTCAGATTTTGTTTTAATAATAGTCTAAGTTGTCTATGGACCTGCTAAGGTGACCGGATCATGTCAGGATAACTCCTACATGATGTAATTTTAAACCCGAATTATACAAGGAGTCAGGTCAAGAGGTTTCTTCTCTCTCAAATTCATCTTTTTTTTTTCAATTTTGTCCCCATACTCTTTTATTGATTGGTCGGGTTACCTTTGAATTGACAAAATCAACTTAGTTATGTTAGGAAAACTCTTACATGGATTAATTTTAAATCCAAGTTAGGCAAGAAATTAAACCATGATACTTTTTATGCTAATTTTATCATTAAGCTTTTTTTTTATTAATCAACCAAATTGCCTTCAAAACAATCAAATTAACTAAGTTATATTAGAATAATTGCCATATAATTTAATTTTAAATCCAAAATAAACAACTA
The DNA here is from genome assembly GCA_019202695.1 of Populus x sibirica. NCBI lineage: Eukaryota > Viridiplantae > Streptophyta > Magnoliopsida > Malpighiales > Salicaceae > Populus > Populus x sibirica. The sequence goes on from JAGMVL010000227.1 coordinate 139,880, forward strand.
CCTGTATGTATTTTTGTTATGTTAAAAAATATTTAATTTGACTCCCAGTTTACCACAAGCCTTTAAACTAGTTAAGTAGTAAATCATGAGTTCATTAATACCTCAAACAAGATGTCAGTAGCTAGTTCCAATCAATAGATATTCATTATACTGGGAAAAAAATGCATGTATCATTATCACCATAAGCTTTGTTTAATCAGTGTCTTATAATAAAAAGAAATTGTTTGATTGAAAAAATAAAAATATAAAATAAATATGTTTAGTAATAATTTTTGAATAAATTTATATATTTTTAAATAAAAAATATAGAAAGATATATCTTATTTATCTATCGTATCTTATGTCCCAAAACAATAACAAGATTCTATTATTTTGTTTATTTAAAAAAAACAAAAATTCTTATCAAAATTATCCAAGAAACATTTAATTTATGTTTTTAATCATTTAATTTATATTTTTTTCTTTGTTTTTTAACCAAACACTTTTTTTATTTATTTTTTGTGTTTGTATTTGTGTTTTTTATTTTTTTTTGGTTTCAAGCAACTAACAACCTCAATATTTGATTAGATAATGTGACTTCAATTAGAAATAACTTTCAATTCTCATATTCAATTCTCAATTGAATATATATATATATATACATATATATATATATATATATACATATATATATATATATATTATAGAAACATCAATATCTGTCGGGGAAATAGAGGAGGAGAGAACATCAGGGAATCATCAACTTTAATTTACGTTTGTTCCCTTTTGATCATGTTACGCATGGCAGCAGAGCACTGGCTGAAAATTCAAGCATTGACAATCTTGAAGTTTGGTGTACCTGTTCTTTCCTGCTACTTCAAACAACACTAAGCACGTACCCTGCTCGAAGACCTCAGGCATTATACTCCATCTATATAGCCCAATTATTGCCTCCATCTGTGCTTAATTAATTTGGTAAAAAATATTAGTTACGTGATAAAGAGCATAAATTCAAAACTTGGGTTAACTGAACTGATAAAAAAATATATTGATAGGTGTATTCAACCCCAATATTATTGTTGTTTTTTTATCATAAGTATATGGTTGTGTGTGTGTGTGTGTAAAATCAAATTATTTTTTTGGAAGCTACGATATATTATCTATACTTATAATATGTTCAAATACATGATGACCAAACAATATGGTTAAAATATTAAGAGGTCGTTGTCAAGGCTATTGTTTGTCAATTCTTTTGATTTTCTATGTTCGGATTTTGAGATTAGAATTCAAAAACACAATAATTAAATTCTTCTTAATTAAAATCTGTACGGAAGTGTGATAATTTCTGTTTTTAGATGCTTTTTAAAACTATATTTATCTTGAAAAAATATAAAATTAATATTTTTTAATGTTTTTCAATGATTTTGATGTCTTTGGTGTTAAAAATAAAAAACAATATATAAAAAAATTATTTTAATATATTTTTAAGTTAAAAAAATATTTTTAGTCCAGAAATAAGCCGGTTGGAAAACATCTATTATATAAAAATATAAAAATACATTCAAATACTTATTAAATGCACCGTAAAATTAGAGAAGAGAGACACCTTATAAAGTGACCATTAATATAATCTTAATTCATCATCAAGAGTAGTTGATCAGCCGAGCCATCATCTTGTTGATGGTGCCTTCGGTGCGAGAGTATATCACCTAATTCCCTCTGCCTTCCTTTTTTTTTCTTTTCTATTCTCCAGGGAACAACGCACATTCGTCTGATGTAGCATGGTTTGTTTCGACAAGGTTGCTGGCGGCTTCGATATTCTTCTCTCCTCTCCTCTTCACAATACATATGCAAACAGCTTCGATATCTTTCTTACAAGATGATGAAAGATGAGATGGAGTTGGTGATGAGAAAAGTAGCTAGCTGTATAGCAGCCACAGCAAATTGCAAGAACACCATTGTCATCATAGTCGTCGTCTTTGCCATACGACTATGCACAGAGGTACTCTGGAGAAAAAACCACATCCCTTCTTTCACCTTTCGCCAAAAGCATCATCCCAAAAAGAACGATGATTACGAGACCCCATATTGCGTGGTTTGCCTCCATGAAGTCGTGGATGGTGAAAGGCTGAGGAAGTTGCTGAAATGCAAGCACTGCTTCCATGTTGCGTGCATAGACGCCTGGTTCCAGTCTCATTCCACTTGTCCTCTCTGTCGAAATCAGGTTCTTCTTCGCCATGATCATCAACATCAAAATGAAAAACGTTGTCTCTTTTTTCATTTTCTTTCGTTTTTGCAACAAAATCAGCTTTGAGTTAGTTAATAGCTATATAAGCAATATATAATTCTGTAATTTTCCGATATTTTCTGCCAAGTCTATATATATATATATATATATATCGATCTTGTTCGGTTTTATTTTAATTTAATTAATGAAATTAATTAGGTTACAGTATTATTTTTCATGTGATCCAGTTTCTTTTGTTTGGTAAAGAAACATGTATTGGCAACCACGAACGCCACTTGTTCGTTTTTATTTTAATTTAATTAATGGTATGGGTATATGGTAGGTGAAACAAACACTGGGTTACCATAAATTCAATGAATTGCCTGCTTAAATTAATTTATAGAAGTGGTCTAATAGTATCTGAACAGTCGAGTAGTTTTTAAACTCGGCTGATTGCATTATCCGGATTTTAAGTTTAATGGGTTAAACTTCAGAGTTCGAGTAGATTTAATATAACAATGATTTAATATTAAAAAAAATCATTTTAATTTTTTAAAAAATTAAATTATTTTTTAATGATTATTCGAATTGCTTTTGAACCCGTTAAGTTGAATAGGTTATATTATAATTTTAAATTCAAATTAAATAAAAAGTTAGATTATAAAATTTTAGAATCGAACCATTATACCAAATTTAAAAACAATATTAAATATTCTTTTTATAATCTGAATATTTTTTTGTATTTAATTTTTTTTATTCCGGGCTTGTAAACTCGCGTAAACTACAGAAGTTAATATTTAGCCTAAGTTTTGAATCCATCTTAAAGTATTGGATCCATCCGACACGGGAGGGAATTTCCAAACAGTACAACAGCATAATGCTCTTCCTCTTCAATTTCTCTACTCGCAAGTCAAATCATATTCTCCCACTACCATATCTTATAGTTTCCAACCTTGCATTACCCTATCCCATATCCCACTAAATATTTCCCCACGGCACCATTTGAATGTACTTTTGTAATGTCATGCTTGTTTCATAATTTATATCATCATCGCTTCTTTATATTAATTAATAATCTAATTTCAAAAAACAAGCGCTAATTACCTGCGGACTGTAGCTTGTTGAATATCGAATCAAAGGAATAAGCCCGAGGTTGATAGGCTTCAGATATTTTAATGCTCGTGAAATATAGGGCGGCTACATTATGCATTTACTATTAAGTTTCTATAAAGTTAATTAATCAGCTTTTAATATTCCCAGGAAGAATTATTTAATCAGTATTTAAACTTTTCCCTTTAAAGTTTATGGGATATTTTTTAAAATTTCATCTTACAATGGTTAAAAAACCATCTCAATTCAATAGTTTAAGTTGATAGATAAAATCTCAAGATATAATTTATATTATTTTTTATCATATCCTTTCAAGTGAAAACCTTTTGAGTTTCAACTTGTACATGTCCACATTACGTCGTGCTTAATTTTTATCAAATAAATAGGAATGGGGAAATTCGAACTCGTGACCGCTTGGTCATCAAGACTCTGATACCATGTCAAATAATCATCTCAACCTAAAAGCTAGCATTTTATTATAGTTTCAATTTTTCTCTTATTAATTTATGTGATCATAAGGAAAAATATTTTAATTTCAATAAAATTATCTCAATATCATCCGATAAGAAAGAATGAATTTAAATTAAAAAAAATCATTAAAAATATATTTAAGTAAAATTGAGAAATCCCCATAAATTCATAAATCTTAGAGGATAAACTATAGTTTATCCTTCTATCAATTATCCAAGTTATAATAATTTATTTTTCCTGTGAAGGACGAAAGAAAGCAAGAGTTTCATGATCATGGTATTCCAAAGGATTTGTACAAGTTTTTAACTAAAACAAAGTGATAAATCTCCACCATTTCTACTTTAGTTCTGTGATAAAATACCATAACTCAATTATAAATCCTTTGGATTGAACCACGCTTCCATTTTATTTGCAGGTTAACGTTACCAAACTTTGATTTTTACTCGTTTATACTCTAATAATGGCTTGCTTATTCGGCCCTGAATTTTCTACTGGCCGCATAACAATTGTTTTTCTTATTTGGAGTTTGTTCGTTTCGTATTCTTCCTGGGCTTAATTGGGCCAGAGGGAAGCTTATTTGTATTTGGAGGACCTCTATTCTTACGTGATAGAGGTGATTATTTTCGGTTTTTTTTTGTTTTTTTTTTTTAAATAACCAAACTGAATTTTTTTTAAAAATCAAAACCAAACCAAAACCGGTTCAAACTGATCAGTTTTGATTTGGTTTTTAGGACAAAAACCGGTTCAAACTAGTTTGGCTCGGTTTTTTGGTTTAACTCGGTTTTTTAGTTTTGGGTTCGGTTCGGTTTTTTTCGGGTTTCAAGCTTATAAAACCAAACTGAACTGAACCGATCGGTTTTTTAAAAATTTTAATCATTTTTTTTTCACGGTTCGGTTTTTTCAGTTATTGTTTTTCCGGTTTAATTGATTTTTTGAGTTTTTTGCTCATCCCTAATCTGTGATGTGTTTGTTTTTTTTTATAAATTATTTATGATGTAATCTAGTTAAAAAAAAAAATCCAGTCAAAACCTGTTAAGAAATTCAGATCAAATTAAACAAGGGTAGATGTGGGATATCATGCTTCACACAAAACGCAAAAATCATGCTTTAATTCAGTCTCTCATTTTCCATTCAAGCGACAAAATTAAATAGTGGAAATTAAATTCTATAATATCTGTGGTTGTCGCACTACATCATCAATTGTTTCTTAATTAGCATCATCATTGGTTAGACAAGTTGAGATGCACAAAAAAGAACAATTAATACATTATTAGACCGGATGTAGTGGATACTGCACTACCAAAAGTTGCAAGGAAAAAAATAAAAAATTCAAGCACAAGACGTAGTGGATGCTGCACTATCAAAAGTAGAAGTAGCAGTAGAAAAAAAGAGAAAAATATTAATATTGTAATGGTAGCGTGGACAATCATGTTTTAGTCGGACCGGCATCCATCTTCCCGGCCCCCCTCTCCTTTATTTCGTTCTATTAATGGAGATCGGATAAATACACTGGGTAATATCAACTTGTTATGTCAGATAACATTTTGTTTGTGTGCAGTTGATTTGGCAAAATATATTTTCGCTTTGTTGTTTTATTTTTATAGTTTAAAAATATATTAAAATAATATATATTTTTTAATTTTTAAAATTATTTTTGATATTAATATATTAAAACAATCTAGAAATATAAATAAATATTAATTTTAAAAAATAGCCAATGGTAAGCTTCTGTGAGTGATGGGGCCTTAACCCTTTTTTTAAAAATCAATGAAGAGAAACATTCGTTCTAATAATTATAATAAAAAATGGATGAAGGATCTAAAAATCATCACAACTCGTTGATGGCCTGGCTAGCATTAAAACCACCCTAGTTCATAATAATTGATCACATCTTTTATTTTAAGATGCTCAGCCTCTTCAATCTTCATACAAATTAGTAATGAACATGTATATATACATTAAAAAATAATTAGCACTCATAACATTAACAATATTTTTTTTAAAAAAAAAAACAATATTTAATAAATTTTATATAGAAAAAAAATATTATATATTAATCAATTTTTACTTGGATATATAGACTTATAATGTATTGGATTACAAGATTATGATTCATTTAGAGTTTCTATGCCTCGTATGCAACTTGTGAGTCATGGATGAGGTTTGCGACTCACGAATCTCGTATAAAACTTGTGACGTGTTAAATTATGTTAATTTTTTAAATATTTTTGTATAGTATTGTTTTATTAAATTTCTTTACTATGCTGAAAAAAAAAATCAATGAAGTAGCCTGTAAGTTTTATTATACAACTCTTGCTTGGGGGAAGTACTGAAGTAGCAAGAAGGACATCGAGAGAGAGAGTTCAACATGCATCTTGTTTGTCTTGTTTATGTGTTACTACCAGTCTGCGTCCTAAGACTCATACACTCAATGATATGGGTTCCATGGAGAATCCATGTGCATTTTAGAAAGCAAGGCATCAGTGGTCCAAACTACCGCCCGATCTTTGGGAACACAGAAGAGTATCGTAATTCATTTACTGAAGCACGGAAGAAAACAATGCCTTTTAACCACAACATTGTCCATCGGGTAACCCCATTTTACCACGAGTGGTCACGCAAGTATGGGAAGACGTTCCTCTACTGGTTTGGAGTCATTCCCATATTGGCTACAGCTGATCTTGACATGATTAAGGACATTTTCATGAACACCGGTGGTGGATCATTTGAGAAGGTAAGGCTTAACCCTCAGGCTAAGCTGCTCTTCGGACAGGGGCTTAATGGTTTGGTCGGCGAGGAGTGGGCTCTTCATAGGAGGATCGCCAACCAAGCTTTTATGATGGAGCGGATTAAGGTGGGGAATGTTAAAGCTAACTTTAATATCTTCACGTTTACAATTAGTAGTAAAGGTCATGGATTCTCAGAAATGTTGGATCATTATGGGAAGAATTTCTCTTAATATTCCTGTTTGATCAGTATGTGCAAGTAATTGAGTCTTTAATTAGCTTTTTTTTCATATATAATTGAATGTATAACTAATTCCGAATGATTCTGCAATCTAATTTCCCAATAATTACTACAAGTTGGACATAAATTTTCTCTTACCTGACTCAAAATATTTCTTACAGTGTTGGGGGCTGGATATTATGGCGAGCACTATGAAGATGCTAACAAAGTGGGAGGAAATAAGAGGAGAAAGAGATGAGTTTGAGATGGATGTACATAGAGAACTTCAAGACCTTGCATCAGACGTCATATCCAAAACAGCTTTTGGAAGCAATTATGAGGAGGGGAAGCGAGTATTCTCGTTACAGGACAAACAGAAGCACCTTGTCTTCGATGCTATAGGAAATGTCTACATCCCAGGTTTCAGGTGATCGCTTTCCTTCGGGTTCATTAAAAATATCGCTACTCGAACTTTCGTAGGTTTGTCTTGAGTCAAATAAGCATGCTAGACTGAGCATATATGGAGAACTATAATAATTATAATTGATAAATGAATATATTTCATTAATCAAAGGAAAGCATGGGGAATGCTCCCATTTCAAAGCAATACAGGAGAGGTATGTTACATGAAAAGCATCTGTTATGGAAAAACTTGGTCAAAATTCCATCTTTTACAATTCTGAAAATTTATAACTATCTTTGGCTTCCTGTTGTACCAGCAAGTCGACATTGAACTGACTGAGTAATCAACCTTGTCAACGTGATTGCAGTTGAACTTCTTGCCTGATGGATCCTTCTATTATGTTGGATTACAAAACACAGGTTAAACTGCATTGAATTTTGACGGGAACAATCTTTTTTGTATAGCACTAGCTGGAGGTGTTTAGTTTGACTGATTGTATAGAGTTGGAATATGTTGAGAATCCAGGGATTTTGATATTTTCTTTGGCAAATGACTTTGGGGTTTAATTTCAGGCTTCCTCAATGTGCAGGTTTTTGCCCACCAAGAAGAACAGAGAAAGGTGGAGAATAGAGAGGGAAACTCGTGAAGCAATAAGGAATCTGATCAAAACTAACAGCAAAGCAAGAGAAAATTCAAGAAATCTACTTAGTTTACTGATGTCTTCTTATAAAAATCAAGATGGGAAGGAAGAGAAATTGGGGGTTGAGGAGATTATAAATGAATGCAAGGCCTTCTACTTTGCAGGAAAGGAATCCATGGCAGATCTTTTGACTTGGGCACTTCTCCTTTTAGCACAGCATCAGGAATGGCAAGACAAGGCACGGGAAGAAGTGTTATCTGTCTGCAGAGGAAATGAAGTTCTACTTTCAGAGAATGTAAATGATCTTAAGATTGTAAGTCGATTCCTTTCTTGCTTTCTAATTAAGTTTAATTTCTATCAGAGAGAGTCTAGTTACGTTTTACACAGGTCATCTAGAGTAATCACAATGGCAAATCTTCCAAAAATTTTAACACGGGGCACATGTCCTAAGTGAATATCCTAATTTTTCACATATCTGTTGTTATCGTTATTTTCTTATAGGTGAACTTGATAATCCATGAAACACTTCGGCTTTACCCTCCAGCAGTGATGTTGATGAGGCAAACAACCAAAAACGTTAAGTTGGGAACCCTCGATGTTCCTGCTGGCACACAATTTTTCTTGGCCTTGCCTTCTATTCATCATGACACTGATATATGGGGAAAAGATGCTAACGAGTTCAATCCGCTGAGGTTCAACGAGCCTAGAAATCACTTGGCTTCATTTTTTCCATTTGGGCTAGGTCCTAGAATCTGTGCTGGTAAAAATTTAGCCATTATGGAAGCAAAAGTTGCTCTGGCCATGATATTAAGGCATTACTCTTTCGTAGTGTCCGCCACCTACCTTCATGCTCCAAGACTCCTGATAAGCATGCAGCCTCAGTATGGTGCGCAACTCCTCCTCCGCCGGATTACAAGTTAAAAATTGAGAGCGTTGTCTGTTGTCTGTGGTCTGGTGTCTTAATTTATGCTTATAGTATTGGGATTTCAGTAACCCTCTTGGCTGTATAATGTGGTGTCAGGTGTCCTATTTTATTTGACAGAATTGAAGTGTGTTTATATTTGATATGTTTGCGCAAAGGCACAGTATGATGATCGCAACATAAAATTGTTGGATGGCATTAATTTTCTGGTTTATTTGTTGACAGTGAAAAAAAAGAATTTACCCACCAAAAAATATCACTGGGGCACGGGTGGGTACATTAATGCATTGTTTCTCCCTGCTTAGTGCTTCGATCCGAGTCTTCTAAGAATTAGACATTGGTGCTTTCACACAAGAAACAAAACTTCCGCTGAGCCAGATGACTGAGGCACTGAGCAATCGACATTTCAAATATGATGAAGTGTGAAAAAATTTCACATTGAAATTAGGCCTTTGATAGTCTTTTCACATAGCAAGATGACTCTGAGCCAAGACATGTGAACTTGAATTTGGTTGTTAAAAAAAAGTCATTCCTAAACTATGAATTCTATTATGTTTAAGTTTGTAAATATATATAAAAAAAATTATTAATTATAATATTTTTTTTATCAACGTAAATGTCCGGGTCAGTTTACGCACACTTCGATTAATCCCACGAGTCTTAAAGTTAACGACCATGTAAGCCTCTAGTAGTCATGAGAAGACTCAAACTCGTGATCATTAGAGATTAAATCTAAAATTTAACCAGTTAAGCTATCTCTCAAAGTTATAATAATATTTTGATATTGTTATCGGTGGAGTTATCGGTGAATATTAATAATATGCCTTGCTCTAAAAAAATATCTCGTGTGGAGTGTATGTTATATTGTGAACATTAACTAAAAATATGATACCTGTACTGTATAAAAGTATATATTCGTAAAGAATTTATTAGTAAAAAATAGAATTTTTTTTGTGCTGGGCAACAAGTTCTCAATCCTTAGAACTCAAAAAAATTATTCATGTGTGGGTGTATTGAACAGGCTGCTGCAAGGATAAGGGTGTAGATGTATACTGCCATTTGGGCCACGATTCAAATGTCGTGGGTACTGCTTTTTAGGCCTCCTCCCAAACGGCAACAAGTGTTGCCGTTTGGGCCAATAATATTCTTTTTAGTAAAAAGTATATGCGCCATCACAATGAAATGGTTGTTTCTTCTTCTCTTTTTAATTCTGACAAACAAAGATCATCATTTGTAAGGAGGGAACCCTAATCTCCTGTAAACAAAACAAGTCTTTGTATGTGTTGCCATATGATTAATTGACTTGACAACGCTATTCTGTTGAGTTCTTGAGTCCGAACAGAAAAACTATAGTTCCAACACAAATGAGACATGCCATCATCGAAATGCATGTGGGAGATTCAACTATTCGATATCTTTGCACTAAACGTTGTGGGCTGCCACCGCGATCTCGCCAGAAAATTGGTGAATCCGATCTCCCTTTCTTGGTGGGGACCGATCGATGATCATTTCAGGTGAGGTATTATTTTATCTCAGGTGAGGTGTTAAATAATAGGGTATACAGATTGCAATAAAAGAAAGTTAATCGATGCAACCCATTATCAATTATATATATATATATATATATATATATATATATATATATATATATAAAGAATGATTTCAGCCACAGTAATGTTAGTTTAGCTTTGTGTTGAAAAAACCGGGGGTTATTAAAGAGATTATTTTAGAAAGAAAAGAAGAAAGAAAGAAAAATTATATTTGACCTCATAAAAAATAATAAAATACTCAATTTAAAACACAACCTAAATAACTTTTAATAAGTATTATAGGGACATCCGTTAGCCAAATTTAAAAAGAAATATATATCTAATTTTTTTTTAGATTTTAATAAAAACGGTATCTCTGAACTAATATTCCCATATTCAAACTAATTTTTTTCTCGTGTTTTAAAGAGAACATCTACGTTTGAATTGGTGTATATTCATAAGAAATTAAATATATTTTTAAAAATATCTTATAAGAATCGATCATTAAATGATATAATAAAAAGTATATTCACTGATCAACTATGCTACATATTAATAAATAATAGAATTCCAAAAAACAAAAATAGTTGATATTACTCTAACTTCACTTAGTTGCTATTTTAAATATTAGTCTTTTTAATTTCTTCTAACTGTAATTAAAAACTAAATATCAAACAAAAAGAGTGATAAGTAGTTTATTTATGATTTATAAGTATTTGACTCTTGGAAAAAAAATCCTAAATTTATATCATTTTTTTATTCTCGTTTTTTTAATTTGATTAATTAATCTTTATGTTCTTTGAATTTGTTCAATAAACCTTTTGTAATTTCTAAGTTTATTGAGTTAACTCAATAATTACTTATATCAAGTATCTATCATGCCATGTATGCGAATAGGATATTATATATATAAAAAAAATTCTTATTTATAAAATGACTTTTTATATTTGTGTAAGATCAATATCACCAAATAAATTATTTGAAAAAAAACATAAATTGAGAGATTATCTTAGAAAAATAAATCTGAGACAATTTAATTATATGGTGATATAGGCCCCACTTAAATATAAAATGTCATCTTATAATAAAGGTATTTAATTGTAATAGGTAACATATATATATATATGGACTCAATAATTATAGGTTAACTGAACAAATTCTAAGAACACAAAGATGAGATCTTTCAATTTATTTTCTTACAACGATTCATGGGTGTGTCATTCCGGTTTGAGTGAAATCTTTTCTCCAATTATTTATTTTTTAATATTTATCTTGCTAATTAGTTTCTAATTTCTAAGAAATGAAAAGGTGGTCTTGTATATTTCTTATTGTCTTTTGTGGAAAAACAATTATGTAAAAACATCTTGGTATAGTTTATTTATTTATTTGATAATACTAAGCAATTTATTCTTATTTTTGCATGAATGTGCTAAGAAATGTTTAATAAATGATGAATTATATTAATATTAATTGTAATTCAAAAGGTATTAAATAAAGAACAGAAAGATAAAGGAGTTGGAATAAAAATTTACAGGGATCAAATGAGAAATATTATATTAATAAAATAAAAGGCAAAATTTCTTAATATATACCCCTTCCTTGAGCGCACCCTAAACACTACCTCCAAGCTACCTTCTCTCTCCCTTTCACTAGCTAACACACACTCGCAAGCAGATTTAGCAATGCATCTTCTTTTTATTGTGCTTGTGTTACTAGTCGTCTGCATCTTCAAATTTATACACTCGGTGATATGGGTGCCATGGAGAATACAAGTTTACTTCAGAAAGCAAGGCATAAGTGGCCCTAACTACCGTCCAATCTTCGGAAACACACCCGAGTATCGTCGTCTATTTAGTGAAGTAAGATCAAAACCAATGCCTTTTAACCACGATATCGTCCACCGAGTGGCCCCATTTTACTGCGAGTGGTCGCGCAAGTATGGGAAGACGTTCCTATATTGGTTCGGAACCAAGCCAACGCTGGCTATATCGGACCCTGACATGATCAAGGAGGTTCTCATGAATACAGGTGATGGCTCGTTTCAGAAGGCCCGAAACAACCCTCTAGCCAAGCTGCTCTTTGGACAGGGACTTAATGGGTTGGATGGTGAGGAGTGGGCTCTTCATAGGAGGATCGCAAACCAGGCGTTTATGATTGAGCGGGTTAAGGTGAGCCTTTTTGCTCTCTCTAAACATGACAGCTTCTTTTCTGGTTTCCGCCCCCAACTTGAATTTTACTATAAACATGACAGCCTTGGCCGTCTCTTAATCGCAACTTGGACAAAAATCTCACACTAGATTGATAGCTTAAAAAACTCCCTGCTCAAAATCTTTATTTTACAGTGCTGGGTGCCGGAAATTGTGGAAAGCATTACCAAGATGCTAATCAAGTGGGAGGAAATAAGAGGAGGGAGAGATGAATTTGAGATTGATGTTCATAGAGAGCTTCAAAACTTCACCTCAGACGTTATAGCCAAAACGGCTTTTGGAAGCAATTACGAAGAAGGGAAACGTATATTTTTGTTACAAGATCAACACAAGTACCTTGCCTACCAGGCTTTTGGAAATGTCTATATTCCAGGGTTCAGGTGAATGTTTTATTTCTCGTCAGTTAAAAATTATTTAATTTAATTATATCGAGAGTCTACGCATTTTGGATCATATTTCTTTTACCGAGTGGCTTTTGTGATGTAATTTCTAGCTTCATTTATATGCAGGTTTTTGCCCACCAAAAAGAACAGGGAGAGGTGGAGATTCGACAGGGAAACTCGTGAAGCAATACGCAACTTGATAAAAAATAACAACAGTGAAAGAGAGAATTCAAGAAACCTGCTCAGTCTGTTGATGTCTTCCTATAAAAATCAAGAGGGCGAAGAAGAGAAACTAGGGATTGAGGAGATTATAAACGAATGCAAGACCTTCTACTTTTCAGGAAAGGAATCTACTGCTGATCTTTTGACTTGGGCACTTCTCCTTTTAGCATTGCATCAAGAATGGCAAAACAAGGCAAGAGAAGAAGTGTTTTCCATCTTCGGAGAGAATGAGTCTATAGCTGCAGAGAAGTTAAATGACCTTAAGATTGTAAGTTTGGTCCTTGATTACTTGCCAGCTTCAAAGTGTTGTGGGTTGGAAAAGAGTCAAGTATTTGAAGGATACGATTACACTAATCTGCTTTACATCATAGCTAATTTTTAGAACCATACTATATATATATATATATATATATATATATATATATATATAACTCCGTTTAGAAATTTCATTTTCATGTTTGTAACGATTCATATCTTGGTTTTTTCTTATAGGTGAACTCAATTCTCTGTGAAACACAGCGACTTTATCCTCCAGTCGTGATGTTGCCGAGGCAAACATCTAAGAACGTAAAGTTGGGAACCCTCGACGTTCCTGCCGGCACTCATTTCTATTTAGCCTTGCCTTCTGTTCATCATGACCCTGATATATGGGGGAAAGATGCTAATGAGTTCAATCCCCTAAGATTCAATGAGCCAAGAAATCACTTGGCTTCATTTTTTCCATTTGGGATAGGTCCTAGAATGTGTGTTGGTAAAAATTTAGCAGTCATGGAGGTAAAAATTGTCTTAGCCATGATAATAAGGAGTTACTCTTTCGTTGTGTCGCCCACCTATGTTCATGCACCAAGCCTCTTGCTGAGCACACAACCTCAATTTGGTGCACAGATCCTCTTTCGCAGGATTTAAAATTGAAAGGAGCTTTGTGTGGTGGCGCTGTCTTTAAAGCAATGGAGTTTCTAAGTGGTTGTACGGTGAATCCTATGCTGAACTGCAGAAGGCCCATTTCACGAGTATATGCACTCTATGATGTCTCAAATATTATGATTCAAACCTTGGGTGAATTGTGTGTACTTCTGTTCAGTAGTGTTTTTTTTTTTTTTACTTTCGTACCATGTTTTATATGTTTTATGGTGTGCTTTTGTCTGATTTAATGGAATTGAAAAGCGTTATATTTGGTGTTTTGCTGCACAGAACAGGTGTTTTTAAGAAAAATATTGAAAAAATTACTCTCATCATGCTATGCTATACTTACCTGTTCCATTCACGTTTTTAATAATTTCGGGTAATTGTTTATATTCTAAACTAGTATATTTTATATTTATTAAAAATATAAACTGTATTTTTTAAAAATACAAAGAATAAATATAAAAACGACTAAACGATAGTATGGTGTGAGTAATTTTTTTAAAAATATTTAATTTTTTTAATAGGTAGAAAATTATAGCAGTGGGGTTCTTATAATATGTCAAGCAAACACCAATTATTGGCTCTAAATATGTAAAGTTTTCTTCTAATTTGTGTTATAGACATGCCAACCTACTCTCCAAGAAAGAAATGTTATCAAAATCTCTCCCATCTCCATGTGACAAGATATGCAATCAAATAAGAATAAAATATTGAATAATTGCTAGTATTTAATTACCACCATCATCAAGTTGATAAGATATGCTGTTCAATTTGGTTCCATGTGAAAGAAACATGTAATGCATGATTGCAATTTGGGTAGCAATCAATATTGAATCATTCCATTCATAAATAAATAGAAGAAAAGAAAGATGGTTGGACCCAATTTCGACAAATAAATAAATTCAAATGCTGTAGCGTCACTAGTAAAAAGAAGAAGAAGAAGAAATGATTGCTTAGACAATCATATTTGCAGTGGACCTGCAGAGGCTGAGACTTTGAGAGTGAGAGCAGTGTTATCCCTTCCTTGATGAGTAATGATGGTGTTCCTCCACACTGGTTAATTTTTCCCTATTAGTGAATAGCATATGGCTAGCTAGCTTCTCTTGCTTTAAAGTGAAAATAAAGGAGGAGAGGTGGAGACGACTAGGGCAGAGCAATTCCTGAATCTCGTGTTTAAATTATTTCTTTGTACATGGTTTGATCACCGATTCATCACCTCAGCCCTTGAACAACACTACGTCTACGTTCCTTGTCTCTTACACACAGGTCTGAGATTTGACAGTGCATCTTCCTTTTCTTCTGCTTGTGTTGCTCTCACTCGCCTGCATCTTGAAATCATTCTACTCGGTGGTGGTATGGGTTCCGTGGAGAATCCAGGTCCATTTCCGAAAGCCAGGCATAGATTAATGGCCCTAACCACCGTACATTCTTAGTCTAGTAAGGTCACGAAATTGACTCGAAAAAAATGTAATGAAGTTAATTTGCAGGTAACCTGTCGGCTTGTACCAATTGTTTTTTATTTATTAAAATAATCTTTTTTAAAAAAATATTAATGTTAATTTGATCAAGTTTAGAATGAGTTTATTCATTTCAATTGTGTCACCAGAAACTAATTTAAGTTAAAGTAGATTTTTTCTTATTAATATCTTATCTAATTGTCTATTTCAATTAGATTTCAAGTCTTAGATTTTGTAAATTAATTTATCAAATCTTAGATTTTGTAATTAATTTATTAAACCATATCAATTTTGATACTTTTTTTTATGCATATTAATTTAGGTTTCATTTTACATCGTGGTTCAACTGTGTTTTTGAATATTTTTTAATTTTAAATTAATTTTTTTATGTGTTTTTTTAATGTATTAAAAATAATTTTTTTAAAAAAATAATATAATTTTTGAAAATAACTTCTACCCCTTGTAATCAACTAATTATCATGTATTTGCTGAAGCAAGCTCCAAGCCAATGTCTTTAAACGGGAAGACGTTCCTTATTGGTTTGAAACCAAGCCCACGCTAGCTATATCAGACCCTGATATGATTAAAGAGGTTCTCATGAACATGGGTGGTGGGTCGTTTGAGAAAGCAAGAGATAACCCTCTGGCGAAGCTGCTCTTTGGGCTCAACGGTGAGGAGTGGGCTCTTCATAGGAGGATCGCAAATCAGGCTTTCATGATGTAGCTCTGCGCAAATAAATCAAGCTTTTATGATAGCTTTAAAGAAATTATGAAATCTGAAGCTTATTGTTTTCATAATATAATTATAACTATGGATTCAAATGACTAATTATAAAGCACGAATCACAAGCTATTATGATCATGTAAGAATCCTTGTTCATTTGGACACATGAAAACAGTTATACATTTATATATCTATTAATTATAACTATGGATTGAAATGACTAATTATAAAGCCACAACTAAAAAAAATAGTAATTAGCAATTAACTAATCCATTGCAAATAAAATTAAAATTTGTTGCTAAAAGAATTTAGCAACGGAATCAACAACAACAAATATTGAATGCAAATCTATTGTTGCTGATTTTTCAACAACGAATTTGTCCGTTGCTGATTTCTCAGTAACGAAAATTCTGATGCTTACAATCAATAACGAATAATCCGATGCTCACAAACCAACAATAGATTTTTTGTTGCATATATTAGCAATAGATTGTCCGTTCTTTGGTTATGTGAATCAGTAATGGATTTTTCGTTGCTGATTGTGTGCTGATTGATGGATTATTTACAATCAGCAATGAAAAATCTGTTGCTGTTTATATTATTTTTATTAAAAAATTTTTTTATCAAAATGACTTTTAATTTTTTTAATTAATTATTTATGGATATTTTGAAAGTTATAGAATATATATAAACAACATAAATTAATATTAAAAATGACTTTATCACCAATAAAAAATGAAATAAAAATAATATTCATAGTATAAAAATTTATTTAAACTTGCATTAATGCAAATTAGTTGAAATACAATTAAAAGATATAATTATTGTGCTTGTTATAGAGACGAAACATGATATTATGGATTGATGTAAGATGATTTAGGTCAATAAATTAATAGAGATATAGGAGTCATTACATGGCAATATTAATAGGGCAATAGGTGCTAATAGCCCCTGTTTTTAGTAGTGAGCGGCTTATATGTTTTCATTGCAGGAACAGCAAAAGCACCTTGCCTAGCTTCCAGGCTTTAGGAAATGCTTGTATACCAGGGTGGTGGTGATTATTTTTTCTTTTGTCCAGTCAGTAGCGCATTTGCTTAGATCATCTTTCCATGTTTTTCTACGCAGGTGAATCTGATTCAACTGATCATGCATGCATGTTAGGCGCCATGGTGAGTCTTGAAAGCGAAGACAAGAACGTACATTGATTAGTTTCTGATGCATTTCGAAGTTTGAAGGTGGATAGTATATTCTGTTTTCAATCAACTCAAATGAAGAACACAGAGAGGTGGAGGATAGAGAAGGAAACTCGTGAAGCAATAAAGAACCTCATCAGGACCAATAGCAGTGTGAAAGAAAATTCAAAAAGTATACTTAGTTTACTGATTTCTTCGTATAAAAACAAAGATGGCAGGGAAGATACATTAGGGGATCGAGCTGTCGAGGATATTGTAAATGAAAGCAAAACATTATACTTTGCAGGGAAAGGAAACCGCTGCCGATCTCGAGACTCGGGCACTTCTCCTTTTAGCATTACATCATCAATGGTAAAACAAGGCTCGGGAAGGAGTGTTTTGCGTCTATGGAAGGAAGGAACTTCCAGTTGCAGAGAGGTCAAGTGACCTTAAGATTGTCAGTTTGATTCCTCTTACGTGCCAAGTTTAAAATGCTGCGACTGAATGGGTCCAGATGTTTAAAAGGGGCGCGCCGTTTCTTATTGACTTGTTTTAAGTGTTTTTAGGGTTTTGATAATTAAAATAAAATATCAATATTATACCATATAGTTTAGAAATGATTAATTTAACTAGCTTATCTAATGTTATTTATAGTTGTATGTGGTGTATAAATTAATAAAAAAAAGATAAAAAAACATGACTAATTTTATAATTTAGAATCCATTCAAATTTTATCTTATTCCTTAGAAATTGATAATTTTTCTTTCCAGAATTTTATCAATATTGGTTTTTTTCTTAATTAGAAGTGGGGATTGGATTTATTTCTTAATTAGAGGTGGGGTTGAATTTATTTATTAATATTAATTGTAGAGTTCATACTTTTATATATATATATATATATATATATATATGGTAAATTTTGATGGGTTATTGTTTTAAATTTTGAATCTAAAAGATTAAAAAGAAAACATAGTTTATTAACTATAGCAATAAAATCTAAGTTGTGATGAATTAATTCTGAAAACTTAAAAATTAAAGCATAATTGAATTTGAATTGTTAATTAAACTGACTAGAACTTTAACTAATAAAATTAATTTGACTTAATTGAATTTTTAGTGTTTGGAGTTCAAATTTGGCAACGTAAATTATAAGCAAAATTGTAAGAATTAATGTTTTTTTATGGATTATGGTTGCTGTTATTTGAATATTGAAGACTTTAAATTTGTTTTATGTTTGGCATATTTAAATTATGTTTGTGAATTCAATTTTTTTAATCTGTAAATTATGTTTGTGAAACGTCCCGAAAAGAAAAATTAAACAAAACGTGGGGCTAATTCATAAATGACACGAACAACATGTGGTCACCTGCAAGAACTCGAAAGATCCAAAGTACATTCGCTGCACGCCGGCGCACTTTAGCAAATCCTGCCTCTACTAATCGCCTACCGGTTTGGACGTGACTGTACAATCACCAAACTAACCCTAACCAATCACGAAAACAACAGAATCATACCGTCAATAGGACGCAACATCGAGTGTCAAATCAGTCAAAGCATAAAACAATCTTTACATCCTTAAAAATACATGTTAATGAACGAGTGACCAGCCTTTAGTAGTGGTAACTGGTAATTTAAAGAAAGAAAACATTTGGTTGTCGCTGACTTACTTCTGTGTCTTTAGGGTTCGGCGAGGATTAACGACAAAGAACTTTCTTGATCCTCTTCTTTTTACCTTCATTTCTTGCGATCGTGAAAATAAAGTCGAAGAAGAGTCAAAGCTAAAAAGGGGTTAGAGAGCCTCGTGTCTGGTACC
Source organism: Populus x sibirica (assembly GCA_019202695.1). Lineage (NCBI taxonomy): Eukaryota > Viridiplantae > Streptophyta > Magnoliopsida > Malpighiales > Salicaceae > Populus > Populus x sibirica. Next base: position 158,990 of record JAGMVL010000227.1, read on the forward strand.
TACTTCCTCGGAGATTTACCAGTTTCTTTGGAGCTTCGGTTATTTCTTTTCTATTCTTTTTTTTGTGCCCATAAGATAAAGAGGATTAGATTCTAGGATTCAATAAAAGATGCCTTTTTTTCTTCTCTTATCTCTTATATTTCCATGTTTAAATTAGTGGGTTTTCTTTTTAAAATTCCTGGAATTTTTTTGTGGAAGGAATTTTCGACTCTAGTGTTTAATTGCTCACGCTAACCTTAGGTTTAACTGATTGTTTAAATCTGCAATAATCATATAATTAGGTGATACTGAGCTTAGAATTGATTTGTTTAAAGGATTTTGTACGGATTAGGATTCATGGCTAGTTATTATCTATGTTTTTTTTTATCGATTTGGTTCACATAGGTTTTATTGCTTGTAGAATGGTTGGTTAATATGTGTATGATCTTTTTTTATGGCCATCTTTTATTATAGGCTTTTGAGGGAAGAGGAATTTTGTTGCTGGAGTATAAAAGTATAGATGTGTTGGAAGTTATGAGATTGTTATCTGTATCTAGTGGTGGCAGTAATAGACGGGTTCGATTGAGAGTTTTTTGGTTAAGAGGGTAAGATGCCGTCTACGTATTTTTCAAGGTTAAGGAGTGCGGTTCAGAATGGGATTCAGAGATCGGGAATAGGACAAGAAGATGTACTGCAAAATTTTGAGAGTCTGATTGGGCAAGGAAAGTTTCGATTCTGCAACTATAGGTTATTTCATTCTGTATGTGTTGCATCGCTTACAGATTTACAACTACTGTTGAGACCCGGTACAGTTGTTGCTGCCAGTTCTGATTCACTGGTAGTTAACCGAAAAAGGAATATCTCTGTTGTTGGAGCAGTTTCTCGTACACTTTCTGTACCCTCTGTATCAGGCCCTTCGTTTCAGGTTTGTGGCTATCACATAGATCGTGCCCTTTGTGACAACAATCAAATATTGGCCAGTGGGAAGCCTTACAATAAGCCAATGGCTGCTAGAGCATCAAGAGCTGTATTTGGTGAGAGTTTATTAGAGAATCTGACTTCAAGGGTTGGGCATCTTCCCTCATCGACAAACAATCCCTGCATCTCTTATGGCAGCAGTAGTTCCCAGAGTTTCAGAAAGGCTAGCATGAGTTTGAAAAACCAAGAGCAACCTACCAATTCTCCAATTTATGGATATTTTGTCTATAATGTTGCAAAGAGGTGGTGTGACTTTTCTCCATACATGGAGACGGGATTTAGAGATTTCCAAAGTTCAGCGCATTCATGCTTTGCAGCTGGAACTGCTCCTGATGTGACCTATGAGAATTCTACCCGTGAGGAACAGCCTGAAGGTTCTGCTTCATCAGAACAGTAGGTTCTTAGAACTATTCATCGATCTCTTATTTCATTTTTCATGATATATCATCTCAGATCTTGATTTAGGAATTGAGTTGCATTTGCCCCTTGTCCCATGATCCTTTTGTTTCCCATGCGTGTCTAATTCAGACCAAAGACATTGCTTGGTCTAGATGGTGTTCACTTTGTCTGTGTGGCTTTCTTTGTTCTATAGCATGAATGCTAGCATTTACAATCTTGCTATGCTACTTCAAATTGACTGCAGGAAGATTTCAACTGGCAAAATGCTCAAGCTACTCTCGGGATCATGCTACCTGCCCCATCCTGATAAAGAAGAGACTGGTGGAGAGGATGCCCACTTTATTTGTGCAGATGAACACGCTGTTGGTGTAGCTGATGGTGTGGGTGGTTGGGCTGATCATGGTATTGATTCTGGGCTGTATTCTCGGGAGCTCATGTCTAATTCAGTTACTGCAGTTCAAGAGGAGCCCAAGGGCTCAATTGATCCAGCTAGGGTCCTGGAGAAAGCTCACTCTAGCACTAAAGCCAAAGGTTCCTCAACAGCATGCATCATAGCACTCACAGACCAGGTATCTGTTCTCACTTTTTTCATGGATTTTGAAATGCTGCAGTGATGAGCTTTTCAGCTATAACCATCATTTTGTGGTTTCATGGTGGACAGAGAAAATGCAACAAGCCATTTAGAGTTAAAATCTTTTAAATTACCACTACCTTACTCCTATCTAATAATTGATATCATCTACTCAGGGACTAAATCTTTAAATTTCATCCATGTGTGGTACAAATAATAATAAAAAGATAAATAAATGAAAACTATTGTAGCAAGGATCAATTATATCAACAGTTTGAGTTTTATGATATTGATTATCTGCAAATCCCTTTTCATACTTGCATGTATTAATTAGCTCTTTTCTTTTCGTATTTGAGTGGTTTCACATGATGCATTTGCACTTGTCTACTTCATGAACAGATACCACTGCCTCAGATTCAAACTAAATCTTGTTGATTGTTTATTTTGTTGAGACAAGATCACAATGTCTTTCATTTTTTTTTTTGACTTTTGTATTATTTGCGTTCTTAATAATCAGGGTCTCCACGCAATCAATTTAGGGGATAGTGGGTTTATAGTGGTTCGAGATGGATGCACCGTCTTCCGATCTCCTGTGCAGCAGCATGGTTTTAATTTCACTTATCAACTTGAGAATGGAAACAATGGTGATCTGCCTAGCTCTGGCCAGGTTAGTTTTTGCATGTTCTGTTCACATTACTGTCTTGTTTTATTTACAAATATGGGTGCAGATTGGTTAAGCTCCTTTCAGTCATGTAAAATGGCTTACCACTCATATGGTATCTAATATGTCATCAACTGTGTCATATTTTCTCAAACCTAACTTAATATTGCAAGTAGTTGTATTCCTAGAAACCATACTAATGTTGCATAACTGAATTTCTGGTTGTGGTTGACCTTGTGTTGAAGAACAGGTATTTGGTCATGTGAAGTGCCTTAGCATTCATATGGTCTAATGTATCATTAATGATTTCATATTTTCTTGAGCCTAATTGAACATCGCAAGCATGCTCTTGTTGCGTTCCTTGCAACCTTGCTTATTCTATATTTCTGAATTTCTAGTCATAGTTGATCGTCTATGAGTTTCGATAGTCATACCTGGCATTAGAATCGCCAAAAGCAGTTGTGATTAAAAGAAAAATACATATGATTTGTGATTTTCTTTTTTGGATATGGTTCAGTCATGGTCCGTTGCAGAATGTGTAGATGAACTAAAGAACCCCATTTGATTCAGGTTTTCACAATTCCTGTTGCTCCTGGAGATGTTATAGTTGCCGGAACAGATGGATTGTTTGACAACTTGTACAACAATGAAATTAATGCTGTGGTGGTTCATGCCATGAGAGCTGGCTTAGAGCCTCAGGCAACAGCTCAGAAAATAGCTGCATTAGCACGGCAACGAGCCCAAGATAAAGACCGGCAGACCCCATTCTCCACTGCTGCACAAGATGCTGGGTTTCGCTATTATGGTGGCAAGCTTGATGACATCACTGTTGTTGTTTCATATATTACCAGCTCTGACGATGTATGACTCTCCTCCATGTTACATGTGTGTGTGTGGTTTCCTTTTCATTTTTATTTTTGCTGCTTTTCTGAACATAATTGTCATTTTACATCATTTCTAATCATGTTTATACTGGAGTTTTTAAATGCGTAGGCATTTCTAAGGGCCTGGTGGATATGCAAGCATGCATACATGCATGCATATACAAGTTCTCTGCTATAGTTTTTGACAGGCAAGAGCAGCCAAAATGGCATTTTGTAATTCTAGCCTTTGTGCATGATCTCGGGGCACAAGGTTTATGCTCGCAGGTTTTGGAGTCATAGAAATTTAAGTGATCGTTGAATGTGTTTGAAGTGTAATTGTGGTTTGCTTGTGGCTAAGTTTTCGTTCCTAATATTCCTTCTCTTCAGCTGTGGTGTGCTTGCTGCTCAATTTGTGCCCTAATTTCCCATCCCTTTTCACATTGGAGTCTCCTAGGAATTGGTTGATTTACAATATTTGATATTTAGGCAGTCATCATCTTTATCAGGAAAGAATTGTCTGTCTAAGTTGACTTACTGGAATAAGCCCCTACGGGTGACTTGAGCACAAATTTCATCTTTGACCTGGGAGGGTGAAGCTTCCAATGTGGCTGGCATTAACAATATGCTAACAAGCTAGACCATCTCTCCCTGCTCCATTGCCATCAATTAGGACCAGATGTTAATTGTCGACAAACTAAACCTAGAAAAATACACATTCCTCTCATTCTTCAACTTCTATTATTTTCTCAATCATTTCAAGTATCACGACACACTTTTGAACAAAGATTGTCAAATTGATTGTGATAAGAATGGAGTTTATTCCAGTAAGTCATTTACTAATGGCATGCTCTTTTTTTTTTTGTGTGTGTGTGTATGTGCGTGACATATTAAGCAGGAAAAGAAATCTAGTTCTCAAGCAGGCAGTGCCATTTAAGAAGTGCGGTGATCCAGTTTTGTCACTAGGAGGATTGTTGCTACTTTGTGAGCATAGGAGGTTCTTAGTTGTGTAGCTTGTTGAGCTTGAACACTAATCAAATACTTTTTATCGTCAAGCACATCTGATGTAAATATTCATTGTCAGGTACATTGTATTACGTTCTAGTTTTGCCATCAAAAACTATATGGTCTAGTTGACTGCGTAGCAGCTATTGTTGATATGTTCAAATTTAAATTTGTAACTTGCTTTTCATGATATATGCGATTTTAGTTCAGATAGCAAACCTTTTTTGAGACTGTTAACACTAAACTTGCCAAGGGCAGCATGTGTTGTGTTTTTTTATTCTCAAAGTTAAAGGTAGTTCGAACTTGCCGCTGAATTAATGCAGCAGGCTGCTCCAAAATCAGCATCTTGGTTGCATGCAGGGGCCATTCTCATATTTATAGAAGATTTGAGACCGCTTCAAGATGTTATTTAGATTTTTAATGAACCGGATTGTCAATCATTGAGTAAACGGTGATGTGTAACATGCACAATATGATGAGGACAAGCTTGTAATGATTGAGAGAGAATTTAGTCTTCGGTAAATTGGTTTGAGTTGCAAGTTATGACAGCGGATTATCGCATAGATAATTTTGATAGGCCTGCTGTATATGGACAAGTTCAGTTTATGTAACAATTTCCATTGAATTATAAGTTTAGTTTATAGATATTTGCAGTTTCTTCTGTCAATTTAACTCCTTGGAGTTGGCCAAGCGAAGAAGAGCTAAGATTTGATAGTGTGTTCCTGTCCAAGATCCTGGGATTGACTTTTGTCAGGTGTAGAAAATTCAGTGGGGTCATTGGAACCCTAGTGAATTTGGGCAAAGTCCATAGTCGGGCCTCGGCCCGGATAAAAAAACTAAATTGAGAATTGAGATTGCCAAATCCATTGTCAAATCTGTTATCCAAAAAGGGTTGAAAAAATTGATTTGGATAAAAAAGGAAAAAAATCAAATCAAATAAAAAAATCATTATAAATAAAAAATAAAAGTTCATTGACTCAATAATTTAGGTAACGTTTAGTTATTATCTATAAGAGAGAAGATAAGATAGAATAGATAATAAAGATAGAAGAGAGAAGACAAGATAGAACGGAAAATGAAAATATAATTATGTTTGATATTAGTGTTTTTTTTTATCATGGTTAATAGTGTACAAGACAAAATAAATTATAAAAAAAATCTATTTTATTCTTAATATATATTATTATTAAACTTACATATTTAAAAAAATAATTAGATATTATTTTTTACTTTAATTTATATTGAGTATTAAAAGCAATAATAATATATTAACTTTAGTTATGAAACCTAAACCAATTTAATAGGTCGATCAAAGACTTGGCCCACCCGAGGCTTGGATGAGTTTGAATTTAAGAAAAAAAAAATAAAGAAAGAATTTCCTCTACCTAACTTTATCGAAATCATGTTCAACCCATGAACCTGGTCAATCCGGATAAAAACTAAGTTCAAAACTTGTTACTTTTTTTATAAAAAAAAGGGTTTAAAATAACAATGTTTCGATCCTTTTTAAAAATAAATTTTAGGGTTTATCCTCGTGACCAAAGGCTTGCTTCGAGTTGAACTGTAAAACTATAATAATATAGATATAGAGTTTTTTACATGAATATGTTTTCTTCATATTTCATGTTTTGAAAATACATAAATTCATTCCAAAATTATTTAGGAGACATTTATTTTTATATCTTTATCTCTTTCTCTTTAATTAAACCAGTTTTTGTTCTCATTGTCAATATCTTTTTTGTTCTGAAACACTAACCAAACAACACCTTAAAAAATAGTATAACAAAACACTTATTAATTAAAATTACACTTGTCAAGTTTGAAGAAATATAATTTTTTTTAATTTAATTTTTTGATCAATTTATTTTTATTTATCTTGTTTGGTTAGATTTTTTTAAAAAAATTGTTTTTGTTTGAAAGGAATCATTTGAATCGACGCCCACCTAAAACTCTATATTCAAATGAAAATCAATGATGTTTTAACCATTTATGATAAGTTCTATCCCAAAAAAGAAAGTGAAAATTGATTAAGAATCTTAAATGTTTCTTGACTAGCTGTATCTAAGATTTAAAAAAAAAAGAATTCTTTAGGTAAATTTTTATTTATTTCTGTGTTTCAAAAATATTTTTGAAAAAAAATGAATTTTTTTTATTTTTTTATTTTAAATTAATATTTTTTTAATGTTTTCAAATTATTTTGATGCGTCGAGATCAAAAATAATTTAAAAAAATAAAAAATATATTATTTTAATATATTTCTAAATAAAAATTATTTTAAAAATTAATCACAACCACACTTCCAAATAAGTTTTTAAATTAGAGATCAGACTGAGAAGTTTTTTAATCAATATCGAATTTTTAAAGAAAAAATAAAGTGGAGTGTTTCTAAATTCTATAAAAAGTAAAAACTAAAACATCCTGTATTCTGCCAAGTAAAAGGCTCCAGTTTTATTTTTTTTCCACTCACGGGCCCCACGATTTTAGAGCCGCGTGATTATTATTTACTTTACAATCGCAAGGCCAAGACTTCATACCTGTTCGCAGATCATTCAAATCATCTACACCTGATCCTCTCCTCTCCGTTCTCCGTTTTATTTTTATTTTTTATCGATCTTAGAAAATGAAAAAGACAGAACACACCTACTTCGATGTACGATAAGGTGCTGTTTGGGCTTTTTTTTTCTTTCAAAAATCTTAAATGTTTTTGTTCAAAAAAAAAAAAACTGATTTTTTAATATTTTTTTATTGTTCTAATTTGTTAATATAAAAATTAAAAATTTAAAAAATATTATTTTAATATATTTTTAAACAAAAAATATTTTTAAAAATAATCTCTACTCTACTTCTAAAAAACAAGTTTTAAATTGTATGTATCTTTAAATTAACTTAAAATTAAATAAAGAGTAAAATTGATTTAATTACCTTTAAAAAATAAAGGTTAAAATAATTTGATTTTTTAATATAGTTTGTTCAATGTTTTTTAAAAACTTAATTTTTTAACAAAATTATAATATTAGTTTAATGATAAAGTATAATATTATATATTTATGATAAAATTATAATATTAACAGTGCAAGAATTTTTTTAGTTATTAAATAAAATATAAGAATAATTTTGTTAAAAAAATATCAAATTATAGTTTCAGTGTAATTAACCGAAAAATTAATTATACCTTAATAAATTAGTTTTGCTCTTTAATTTTGCTATAAAAGGCAAAGTTCCGCTGCTTATTTGTCTATCCTTCTCTGAGACTGTCCGTGGACCGTAACACAGGAAGGTATGGCGGTTCTTCGAAGAGAAAAAGGGCAATCACTTCAAGGATCTCGAATCGCCGTAGCCATTTTGATCGGTATTCTTCTTGGCTGCGTCCTTGCTGTGTTTTATCCTCATGGGTTTTTCAGCTCCAATCCGACTGGCTCACATCGTCGAATTGCTAATTCAAATCTTCAGGTTCAAATCTTTTTGCCTTTAAATACTTCAAATATATCTTTTGTGTATACTTCTCTCTACTTTGTGATTGCTGCTGAGGTCCTTAACATAGGGTAAACTTGATTCTGATGTTTTCTATTAGTTGCTTTGATAGTTAGAATTCCGGTTGTTTTTTGTTTTAATGAATTAATTGAAGCCATGATTTCACTAAGGAATGGGGTAATTTGGTGAAACTAAAAGGATACAGAATTGAAAATGCTTTTAAAGAGAAGCCAGTTTTGTACCATCAATTTTTTTTTTGTGAAAGTGGCATCATTTCACCAGTGTCCCCTCTTCGCTGTCTTAGTCTTTGCTTAGTATTTTTGCCTTTCTTGTTGCATCCCCTGGCTTGGTGAGAATGAAAAGCAAGGTATGTTATTTTAGTTATTATTTTGAACATGAGCTTGTATGTCACATGATGCGTAGAGTGCATTTCCAAGTCAATATTATGTCAGTTATTGGGAATTATCATTTAATGGTTGCTTTTTTTTGGGGGGTGGATTCTGTGATTTATAGGCCACTTATTGTGTTGTGATTTCCTATTGTTTGTTTGTTAGACAGGCTTGTCTTCATGTGAATCGCCCGAGCGAATTAAAATGGTGAAAGCTGATATTGTATTGATATCGGAGAAGAATGCTGAGATGAAGAAGCAAGTTAGGGAGCTAAATGAAAAGTTGCAGCTGGCGGAACAAGGACAAGATCATGCTCAGAAGCAGGTTTTGTTACTGGGTAAACAGCAGAAAGCTGGTCCCTTTGGTACTGTCAAGGGTTTGAGAACTAACCCAACTGTTGTTCCTGATGAGTCTGTGAATCCTAGACTGGCAAAACTCTTGGAGGAAGTTGCTGTTCGTAAGGAGCTTATAGTTGCACTTGCAAATTCAAATGTGAAAACCATGTTAGAAGTCTGGTTCGCTAACATCAAGAAAGCTGGTATACGCAATTACCTTGTTGTAGCATTAGATGACCATATTGTAGATTTCTGCAAGTCGAATGATGTTCCAGTGTATAAGAGGGATCCAGATAACGGTATTGATTCAGTTGCAAGAACAGGAGGAAACCATGCTGTTTCTGGATTGAAGTTCCGTATTTTGAGGGAATTTTTGCAGTTGGGTTACAGTGTTCTTCTGTCAGATGTTGATATAATATACTTGCAGAACCCATTTGATCATCTTTATCGGGATTCAGATGTTGAATCTATGTCTGATGGTCATGATAATATGACAGCTTATGGATTTGATGATGTCTTTAATGAACCTGCCATGGGTTGGGCTCGTTATGCTCATACAATGAGAATATGGGTTTACAATTCTGGATTCTTTTATATAAGGCCTACACTTCCTTCCATTGAGCTTTTGGATCGTGTGGCTGGTCGTTTGTCTCGAGAGCCAAACTCATGGGACCAAGCAGTTTTCAACGAGGAGCTTTTCTCCCCCTCACATCCTGGGTATGATGGACTCCATGCTGCAAAAAGAACAATGGATATGTTTTTGTTTATGAATAGTAAGGTCCTTTTCAAGACAGTAAGGAAAGATCCTGCGCTAAAAACATTGAAGCCAGTAATTGTTCATGTAAACTATCACCCTGATAAACTTCGAAGAATGCAAGCAGTTGTGGAGTTCTATGTTAATGGGAAGCAAGATGCGTTGGATCCTTTCCCTGATGGTTCTGATTGGTAGGAACCTCATACAACTACAGAGAGGATTTCGAGAGATTTAGTGTTTCCCCCCAGACTTTTCACATGATACAGTTAGTTTAAATCTATTATTACCTTTGAAGAGAAATGTGAGATAAACTTTTTCCTTGATTTTCTTTGAGATTTTGGTTTGTATTTTATGTGTAGCTGATGTGAGATACTTTTCCTTCTTTTTTCTTCAGAACTTTGGTTTGTATTGTTCCTGTAGCTTTAAATTAAGTTTCATTGGAGCACCCCCACTTGGTCTCATCTGTGCTATATAATGTGCGCCAACAATATGATCAGGCTTGTCATTTTTCATGATAAAAGATTTTGCTGCAACTTGGAAGCTCTAGTCTTTGATAGTTTCTGGGTATTTGATTATTTTTTAGAGTGACATTTTGTTGCATCCTGGTGGAGTTGGGATCAATGACTTCGGTGGTTGGCTACAATGTGACTGGACCGGCAAGGACCATGAACCAGGATCCTCGTACTTCTTGGCTCGCACCCCTTTGAGAGAAAGAAACAAAAGATTATCACACTAAATTTAGGTTCAAAAGGACTATAACTATCTCATCACGAGGTGCAGTGGATCCCGTATCTATTATTACCAGATGCTAAGGTGGGGTTCCTAATGCGATTGGTTTGCTAGCATAAACCAGAATCAGGTCTACTGCAATTCTTTTTTCCGGGAGGGTTAGATTTCTGTCTTGGCTTTTCTTGGTAGACCCTCCTGATATTCGTTGCCTGATAGTCACCTACCTTCATGCATGGACAGCAAATTAGCTGGGTTACCATGTAAAAGTGTTATCCCAAGGGCAACCAATCATAACCCAGTTCAATCCTTAGTATTTAGTTACTCTTTCAGAAAAAAACAAAAATTATATGGATAGAAGGGACATGTTTTTCTCAATTTCTGTTTTAAGATAATAAGAATTTACTTTAAAAATATTTTTATTTTATATCTCTGTTTCTGTCCTATTCTATTTTGTAGGTCAATTTTAACCACATCTGCTGCAATAATGATCGAATTTTAGTGAACAAGATTGGCAACTAATTTTAATTTGATTTTTGTTTTAATTTACATGGACTGGAGGAGGGAGCAAAAGAAGTTCATGACATCATTCATTGCATGCAAGCAATAACAGGCTGTCATCCTAACGGAGGCTGTAGAAAACGAACCCATAACAACGTGGGATCACAAAAAATCTGAGTTTAACGGTCACCAAGAATTAATTTCTAAAAACTCAGGTTAACGACAAAGATTGCCTAATACTTCGGTTGCTGTATGGAATTTTCTTCCTTAATATCCACAAGCAGACGACATTGATTTTTACTAGTGGCTTCAAAGACCACTAGCCCCACCTTTTGTATTCTCCCTTTCAAAATCTTCCACATTATTGTTTGTGTGTATCTCATCCTCCATGTTTCAATATCATGATCCTCTCTGCAAGTTCTTGATTCAATAAGAACCCACTAGCCCCCACCTTTGTATTCTCCCTTTCAAAATCTCCCACGTTATTGTTTGTATGTATCTCATCCTCCATACCTCAACATCATGATTCTCAAAAGAAAAATCTCTGCAAGTTCTTGATTCAACAACAAGAACCTTCTTCAGGACTTGCAGTTCCATGATCAAAAAGATGGATAGGAAGTTTTTTGTTTAAATTCTTACTGTCTAGTTGAATTGAACTGGTTTTGTGGGTGCTCCGTACTGGTTATTGGTTGAAATGGAGAGGTTTTCTCAGAGAGAAAGTGTTCTGTTAGGTTATAATCTTCAAAGACAATCTATAAACCATCCAGGCTCTTCTTCAAATAGCCAACATGGAAACTCTGATATTGATTTTATAGATGTTTTTGGTGGCCCACCGAGGCGATCGTCGCTTCAGGAGGTGCGATCTAGATTTGCTGAAACGACAGATTCATTTGTTTCAAGAAGTGGTGATGTTGATAACATGTTGTCTCGCAACAGTTTGTCGGGTTTAAATGAGAAGCCAGTGTTTGGAGATGAAAATGTCAATAGAAGGCGATATCCAAGAAATGATTTCTTTGATGATATTTTCAGAGGCAATAAGTCTTTGAGTTCTTCTCCGAAGAAGCATGACCTTGATTCACTTTCTTCAACTCCAGGTTCAAGAGTCCTAAGCCCTACTGGACAGCTGCCACCTAGAGCTGATCCCTGGAGTCCATCTCTGCCTGCACAATTCAGGTTTTGGATTCACTCTGAGATGCTATTTGCTTATTTCTGTACATCTTAGATCTTATAATTTAGATGGTTTTTTCTTCATTAGTCAACATAAATCACCAATTAAGAATCCTTTATAGCAATAAGAAGTGATGATATGTCATTGCCTAGGTTGTTTCAAATGTATTTCGGATTAATGTGGTGTCTGGTAGTGGTTATTGATTC